>JBBMOL010000642.1:0-107589 GCA_037954665.1 Laguncularia racemosa
ATGGTCTCAATCTATTTCTAAGATAAATTTTTTTAGTTTCCAATAAATAATGGTCTATACCAATAAACATACATTTGTATTACGTCAAATCATTTATAAGCTTCATTTTGAGAAATAGAACTTATTAAGTCACTTTCTCTAACTTTTGTAACCTATAATAATGTCTGTCTTAAATTAGAGAACATTTTTTGAAAGCCCTAAATATATTGGTTCTAAATAATAAAGTTTCAAAAAGAAAAACTAGAAAAGAAAGAAAAAAAAAGAGAATATATATATATATATATAACATATATATATATAACAATCAAAATAAATAAATTTGTCATGAAATGAGCCTAATTTAAGTTTAATTCAAAATAAGCCTAGGATAGTAAATGGTTTAAATAATTTTTGTTGTACATGAGATAATAGAGTCACTAGTGACTTAGTGAAAAGAAAAATGCACACATTTCTTAGTAGTATATTCTCGATGCATGAGCGTGCTTTTTTTTTTTTCTTCAACTCAACACACATTTTCTATCATCTTCAACCTCCAACAAGAAGGCACACTTTCATTTGCAACAAGCTCACTTTTAGCTCTTTTTTTTTTTTTTTTTGCCTTATGACATACAATTGCACAAATTAATGATGGAATCATGTGAAAGGTATGCTCTGCTTTTGATTTCACCTTAAAATAAGGCTTAATTCATCAATTTCAAGGACTAAATTGGCTTTCGAAAATGGAGAAAAATCACAAATCCAAGATTTAAGCTTTCCACAATCTAGCAAATTCATGCTCTACTGGCAAGAATCAAAGCTTCCATTCGATTCATTGAGTAAGTACATCTTCTTTCCTATACTGTAGATGCTCAAATCAAGTTTGTTTCCTCACAAATGAGGAATATTCCGATGAATCCCCACTCTTGCAGCTAAACTCAAATCGAGCTTGGTTAGTATAAATAGGAGTTTATACTCCTCATTCTAGTATCAATCATCAACCATCTCTTCCTTTCCTAGCTAAATCTCGAGCTTTCTCTCTCTAGCTTTAAGGTTCAATCCACATACTCTCCCTAGTTCTTCAAAACCACCACCTAAACATCCAGGAATATCCCTAATCTCTATTGTCAACAAGATGGGTTTTCACACCCATAGCCCACTACAAGAATTTTTACATTTACTAATGTTTACAAATTTCATAAGCATCACTAATTACATTGTGCATCTCCTCTCTATCTTATCATGTTCTAAACTCACCTCTTTTCTCTCTTGTCCCTTCCCTCTTGGTTTTCTGTTTCTCTTTCCCATCGCCCCCTACCCCCTAACCTTTTTCTTCTTTTGCCCTTTTCTCCTCTTCCCTTGAAATTTCGTGTACCCCAAAAGCTAAACCCCAAACCCTTTAGGGAGGGAACCAAGATACCCTTAAATTTTTTCCCAATGCGTCTTCCCCCCTCTCCCCCTCCCTTCCCCCTCGCCCCCAAGCTAAACCCTCTTTTTTCCCCGTTGTTGGCCAACCCAACTATGCCTTTGCGTCCTTGTCTTATTACCAAACCCTTATTGATAATTAAATTACTACGCTATCACCATCAATTTCAAAAACCACATCTCACCTGTTGCCCCTTTTCCCCCCTCAACACACGAAGGGGGGGGTTTACTCCAATCACAAACCCCCAAAAAGCGAGCAAGTAAAAATGCTAATCGTCCCTCTTATATAGAGGAGAATTAGTATGTTATGAAGTGTTTTCATGCGTGTTTCTTGGAGTAGCTAACATTTTCAAGGTGTTCCTTCGATGGGTAAATGCTTTTCTATCTTTATTTTCATTTACAACTTCTAAATTTGTGACAAGGATTTTCCTCAAATGGTGCAAATGGTAGTAGGTTTAGGTTTTACAACCTTCTTGACGACAGCTGAGAGCAAAATTGGCTATAAGTAAGGAGATTACAAGGATCTGGGTTGCTCCCCTTTCAGAGGTAGAGACTTTATTTTCTTATTCACAAACCCATGATTTAGGTTTTTTACTATTTAATGTATTTGAGATATACACATATTTATTATACAAACACACATGTAAATGTATATTGCCTTTCTACTGTCTTTTGCTCCTCATACCATTTGTATTGCTTAAGCACTAGTATAAAATGTTTACTTTTTTGTTTGTGCCAATTGGATGTTGTTGATTTTGGCTTATATGACATTGATTCTCACAATGTAGATAGAGCCCCCCCACTTTTTCTTTTCTTTTTTTTTTTTTCAAGTATTCATATGCTAATTTATCCAACACTTGAAAAGATAGGAGGGACTTTTTTTAAAAAAAATGAGCCTAAAAATTATCAAACCTTTTGAGAGGGTAGGAAGAATGAATAATACTATTTACTTTCCTTTATGTCTCAATAAGTAGCTTTTCCTCAATGGAAGGTGGGTTTTATACTATAAAACTCACTTCAAGCAACTATTTAAGGAATCTGGCAATTTTGGCAAGAACTTCCACTCACGTATGTCGTTATTCCTTTTCTCCCCATTTGTTTTAATTATCATCTTAATTATGGGAATTTCTTTTTGTTTCAAAGTTGAGCTAGATTCCATTTTAACAACTGCAAAGTAAATTGAGAAGTTAACCCCCTGAGCTAGTAAACATCGATACACTATTGGTTTAGTTTGATCTGGTTTGTAAGAATATGTGTTACATGTAAGGAATTATTGTTGCTAAGTTGAGCTACCTCATGCTTAGTTACAAACATGATCACCTAAAAAGGCTGCCAACATGTTCTCTGGTACATAAGATAAATGTGCAACTTATGGTAAAACTGCTTATCCACTAGAGAAGGTTTTTGAACTACAAATATCAAACTTGAATATATTAAATTTCTACAAATAATCATTCCCTTTTTTGTCTATGTTACCTTAGAAAAATCATTCATCATTCAATACACTTAACTATTTTTCCTACCTATTGCATTGGCGTATTAGCATGGAGGGCATGTTTTTGTATGCTCACATGAAATATCATATAAGTAGCATAATTACAGTTTTGGGAACTAAACTACAATAGACTTTCATCTATGTAAGATTAGTTGGGATAAGGATATCGGTCATAAATTCAGTTGGATGAGTACTTATTGCTATTTTCATCACATCTTATGTTATTGTAAAATTTTGTGTCTTCTCATGCTCTTTTATGAACTGTAAGATACCATTTCCATGCATAGAGTTATTACAATTATTTTTGAATTTTACTATAATCAGAAACTACTGTTTGTATTTCATGTGGCAGTTATATGGCATGCCCAATGAATGTAAAGTCATACATATGACAGCATCACTAGTCTATTATTTGTTTTGCTCCATATGAAAATGGTCAATCATGCAAATGAAACTACCTGTCCCTTAGTAGTATTACCATTCCACCTATTGGATCTAATTCCTAAGTTAAATTGGTCTTTTGTCTATCCATAAGAATCTTGTTATTGTGACATTACCCATTTTTTCAATCTAATTTTGCAATTTATTTTTTTAAATTTTATTGCTATATGCAATTTCTTACATATGCAGAAAAGATAGAAATCTTTCAATGCATAGCATCCTGTAAAGGAGCCATTTAATATGAAATTCTGCTACATTTATGAACAAATTGTTATGATGATGGAAATTACTAGGAAAAAATGGCTAAGGGGAAGAAGTGTGTAGTTGGTCACAACTCCTCTAACTTGATTTCCACAATTGTGTGAGAATGTATGTAAAGAGTATTGGAAGTGTTGTCCATTAAAAAGTGGCGCTCTTAGATCATGAGATTAGATGTCAATAGAAATGGATATTTTGAGGCTTCTAGTGCACTTTACTACAATTTGTTTAAAGCATCTTCTGATTTTCCATTCATTTTACTTGTGCTATTAAGAAGAGGTTATCCAACATGGACCTTCTTTTCATTTTAATACCTCAACTTTACAAAAATATGTTTTAGTCTTAAAATTATCAAGATTTTTTCATGAACAATATTTTTGTTCTAAGTTCATGCAGCTCCTACTGTGATGGTTGTTTCATATGAGTATTGATAATGTGTATACGAAAATAATTTTGCTTTTGTTATTTTGTAGCTCACTATAGTTTTATTTTTTATGTTGGTTCACTAACTTGAAATGCTTCTTATCCATTGCAGCTACATGATCAGAAGAAACTTTTGTAGAAATTCATGGGTCCCTGCATGTAATTGAAAGAATAGCTTGCTCTGTAAAGTACAATGAGCTTGTTCTCCTACTGGAGAAACTGGTACAGGGAAGACAACACTTGTATAGAACCTAACTTCAAGGCTAGATTAGAGGTTCACAATTTTGTTAGGTTTTTGGAGATTAGTTAGTGTGAATACATACTGTTTACCTATACAGATGATGTGACTAAATGTTCAAATTCAAGCACATGAAACCAATTGAAGAACCACTTCAACAAATCCCAAAAATGGCGTAAAGAACAATTTCCAAATGAACCCTAATTGTATGAACTCTTGCTCTGATAGCAAAAGATGATATGCCTTAATTTGACTAAAGCATATACATATAAACAATTGAAACAACTTCAATCAAATCCAGACAACAATTGTCCAAATGGCATGAACCCTAAACCCTTTTGGAATCTAATTTATAAATCAAACAACCTTAACACCAAATGATGATATGCTCAATTAGATTAATCACATAGCACAATATCAAATGTAAATCCAATCACCAACAACACTAAAAATTGGCATGAACTTCTTATAGAATAAGCTGCCACACAAATGAAGAATTCCACTAGCAAATGAAGAATTGTAATTAACAAGACAATATAGGAACCAATTTCCACTAAATTGTAAACAATATAATGATAAAATTGATCCTACAATTGACGTGAATTCAAGAACCAAAGAACACAATCCTAATCAAAACTAGATATTACACATTAGCATGAAAAGGGAATCAACCAAGGAAATGATATGACTCACAATTCCTTTAGTTGCTACTCGCCAAAATTCCTTGAAGAATTTATAAGAGTCTTATGAAAATTGGGTAAGAACCCTAACTCTCGCGAAAATGGGTAGCAAAATGTGTATACTCTCAACTTCTCCCTAAACCTTACTTAAACAAGTATTTATACTTGCTCCCTTTAGGGTTAAAATGACTAGACAATTACAACTATGCCACTAAAGGGTGGCCAGTCTTAAATCCTCATAATTCAACCAAATAAAATGTCCTAAAAGCTTACAAAATAAATGGTTCAAAGAAATAAATTAAAACTACAAAAGATAATAATCTTCAAAGAGCTAGTTCGTCATGTTGATCACGACGAGCCATTGGATGTGAATCTGATGATATCCCTAATTTAACCAACAGTGAAGTTCATGTGGCATCCCATGAAGAATGATTGTTGTACCTGCTAGATTATCATTCAAAATTTTATTAGATAAAGAAAAAAAATATGTATGCATGCAAGTGATTTGTGATACGAACCACGCCCACCTATGACGAAACCCTATACCAATACGTTTGGAATTATAACCTAAGATGCCAAGTAATCAAATTGGAACTGCGACCTGCTGCCTATAGGTGAAGCAAGAACCTTGGCATACTATGTTAACGCCATAATCGGGATGAAAGACCGATTGATAAGTCTAATTTGAATGCCACGGAAGAGATCCAATAAGTTAAAGAGAAGTTCTTTGGAGAACAAAGAGAGGAATACTCTCTAAATTATGTTTATCAATGTTGTATCAAAGTTGTATGTCCTGTTTTCTAACCCTAGCAGCTATCAATAGGGTTTACAACTCTAAGGAAAAAGCCCAAAACGACAAAACATAATAAAGTTGCGAATAAAAAATAACAATCAGGAAATTTACGCCGGTGGCGTAGTAGGCGGTGTAGTAGCCAGCATAGGATGTACGCCGGGTATATACGCCAGCGGCATAGAAGGCGGCGTAGTCCCTCTGTCGCTCTTTAATTTCAACGCCAGCTCAAAGCTAGCAGCGTTAATCCAGCGTTGTCAAGGTCGGAAACTTTGATCTCCTATGCTTTGATCTCCTTTGTTAAAAACCTTGAATGACTTGTACAAATGCAAGTTCATTCTCATGGTTGCTCCAATCTTTTCCAGCTTCTTGGATATCCTTTATCAACCCGTTAAGTGCTTCTTTGAATCGTTTCGCTCGGGTTCTTGTGATCGGTCTAAGTGGCACTTCAAGAGGATCCACATTCCACCTTCTAGCTTGGATCCCATCATGGCTTCCATCATTCCCCTCCTCTTGAAAAGGATTTGACCTCAAATCATCGCCTACATCAAAAGGACTCAGATCAGTAACGTTAAAAGTAGCACTTACTTGATACTCACCTAGCAAATCTAACTTGTAGGCATTATCGTTGATGCGCTCAAGAATTTGAAATGGTTTATAAGTAATTTAGATCGACGTTACACAAGAAACCGCTCTTTGCGCATGTGAACCCAAACCCAGTCTCCAGGTTCAAAGACAGCTTGTTAACAACCCTTGTTGGCTTGTTTCACATACTGTTCTGTCCTCCGCTCAATGTTGAGCCTTGCCTTCTCATGGAGTTGTTTAACAAACTCCGCTTTCTTCTTACCATCTAGATTGACATACTCAAACATAGGAAGGGGAGATAAATCCAAAGGAGTTAGTGGATTAAAACCATACACAATTTCAAAAGGTGTAAACTTAGTAGCAGAATGCATTGTGTGATTATAAGAAAATTCAACATGAGGTAAACAATCCTCCCAACTCTTAATGTTCTTTTTAATGACAGCCTTCAACAAAGTAGATAAAGTTCGATTTACTACCTCAGTTTGACCATCGGTTTGTGGATGACAAGTAGTAGAGAACAATAACTTAGTTCCTAACTTAGCCCACAGGGTCTTCCAAAAGTAGCTCAAGAACTTAGCATCCTGATCCGATATGATTGTTTTAGGCATACCATGCAATCTCACAACTTCCCTAAAGAACAAATTAGCAATATGGCAAGTATCGTCTGTTTTGTGGCAAGGAATGAAATGTGCCATCTTAGAAAACCTATCCACGACTACAAAAATAGAGTCTCTTCCATACCTAGACTTGGCTAAGCTTAACACAAAATCCATAGAAATATCTACCCAAGGCTCATGAGGAATTGGAAGTGGGGTATAAAGTCCATGAGGTTGGACTCTAGATTTTGCTTGCTTACAAGTGACACATTGCTCACAAATCCTCTCAACATCTTGTTTCATGTGAGGCCAATAAAAGTGTTCCTACAAAACCCCTAAGGTTTTAGCTACTCCAAAATGCCCCATTAATCCTCCTCCATGAGACTCCCTCACTAATAACTCTCTTAAAGAACAATTAGAAATGCAAAGTTTATTATCCCTAAACAAGAATCCCTCATGCTTATAAAATTTTACCGTGACCACTCTTCTCACAGTGAACATACTCTTCACAAAAATCTTGGTCAGCAGTATACAATTCCTTAATATGCTCAAAACCAAGCAGTTTAGAACTAAGAGTAGAGATAAGAGCGTACCTTCTAGAAAGTGCATCAGCAACAACATTTTCTTTACCATGCTTATAGTGGATGACATAGGGAAATGTTTCGATAAACTCCACCCAACGAGCATGCCTTTTGTTTAGCTTATGTTGTCCCTTCAAGTACTTCAAGGATTCATGATCAGTGTGGATCACAAACTCTTTTGGCCAAAGATAGTGTTGCCAAGTCTCCAAAGCTCGAACCAATGCATATAACTCCTTGTCATAAGTAGGGTAGTTCAAGGTTGCCCCACTTAGCTTCTCACTAAAGAATGCAATTGGTCTCCTCTCTTGCATGAGAACTGCTCCAATACCTATTCCTGAAGCATCACACTCAATCTCAAAAGTTTTAGAGAAATCAGGTAAAGCAAGTAGTGGCGCATGAGTCAAATTATTTTTAAGCGTCTGAAAGGCCTTCTCTTGTTGCTCTCCCCAACAAAACCCCACCTTCATCTTGATTACTTCAGTAAGTGGTGCTGCAATGGTGCTGAAATCCTTCACAAACCTCCATAAAAGCTCGCTAGTCTATGGAAACTCTGAACATTACTTACATTAGTTGGATTAGGCCATTCTTGAATCGCATGAATCTTCTCTTCATCAACCTGTATTCCCTGTGCACTAATAATAAAACCAAGAAACACAAGTCTATCTATGCAAAAAGTGCACTTTTTTAGGTTAGCATATAATTGCTCCTTTCGAAGCACTTCCAAAACAGCCCTCAAGTGAACTATATGGTCTTCCAAACTCTTGCTGTAAATGAGGATATCATCAAAATAGACTACCACAAATTTGCCAATAAAATTCCTCAAAACATGGTTCATAAGTCTCATGAAAGTACTAGGTGCATTAGTTAAATCGAAAGGCATTACTAACCACTCATATAAACCATATTTTGTCTTAAATATTGTTTTCCATTCATCACCTTCTTTCATTCTAATTTGGTGATATCCACTTTTCAAATCAATTTTGGAAAAGACACTAGACCCATGTAACTCATCTAACATGTGATGGGAAAACTTCTGGCACTGTCAACCTCTTCAGAACCCAATTTGGATGATTAACCAAATTGCTCATATTTTATCTTATGTCTTTGTTTCTAATAAACTTTGAGAATAATCTTACAGGTACAATTATATATCTCCATGGGATGCCAAAATGTCCTACAACTTCAGTTGGACACAGAACATTTTTCTAGATAACAATCAAAGGCCCGCTGCGATTGTTCTCTATTTTGAGGCATTGGATCATGAAGATTTATGTTATTTTGTATCTTGTAAATGTTTATTGAACTATTTTGGTTGTATTTTGGTTTTGGGACACTTTTATTTCTTTGTAACTTTCATTTAGGGTTAGCCACATTAAAAGTGGCAAACTTGTAATTTTGAGCACTTTTTAACCCTAGGAGTAGCAAGTATAAATACTTGCTTAAGAGAGGGTTTGAGGGAGATCATTTTTGCAGAATATACACCTCTTTTCATGTGTGAATTAGGGTTCATACCTTGGTTCCAACTCTTATCAATTTCAATTCCAAGACTTGAAATTGTGGTGAGTGCAACATCTTGAAATTGTGAGTTATATCAATTTCATTTTGTTGTGATTTCTTTTCTTCTCTTGTGTGTTGTATCTAGGGTTGATTTGAGATAGTTCTTGGTCAGATTTACATGTTATTATTCATGAATTCTTGTGATTATTTGAAGGAAATTATCAAATTGATTCCATTCATCTTTAAGGTTTTCCTTGAAAACGTGATTTTCACCATTGGGAAAGGGATCTTACTTTACGGTTTTCTTTGTCAAATTGAGGCTTCATTTGCGTGGATTATATGAAATTAGAGTGTTTTTAGAAGGCATTTTCTTTGGGATATTCTGATTATATTATTGGTTGATTGAATTTCATCATTTCAACATTAGAGTTCATTCGAAAAGTGCCATTTTTGGATCCGATTTTGCCTAAACTTGAGATAGTTGATCTTAAGTCTTTTGGATGTGCTTTAAAGTGTAATTAGGCACATCATCTTTTTGGTATCAGAGCTCTTGTTAAGAGAAGGGAATTTGTTGTATTCAATTTCGTGGGAGTGATCAACAATTAGGGTTGATCAAGTGGAAAAAACGCAATTGTGTTGTTGTTGTTTGAGATTGCGAAATTGCTTTGGATTGGAATTTGATTTGCTGATTGTTGGAGTTGATTTGGGAAGATTATTATATCACTTTGTGGACACTAATTCACGTGGAAGAGCAGAAGTACAAAGTGAAGTTACTTTAGCAAATTGTTTTGAAATTGTGAAACTTACCAATTGTTGCCGTGAAGTAGCTTGTGGCATGAGGAGTTGTGGAGTTTGTTGTTTGAATTCCATTGTGTAATTCTGAATTTGTGAAGTTAAATTTGCAGATTACATTAAGTTTGGTTAGTAAGGAATTATTTGAATTCAAATCATATGCAATTAAGTTGTGGGAGTTAATGATTGCTATTTGAATTTGAATTTGAATTCATTGTTACCAATTGAGGAAGGCTTGCAATAAGTGAAGTTATTTGAAATTCGAATTGAAAGTTGCTGCCTATAGTGGGATTCGGAATTCATTTTGGGAAAGCTACTTATTAATCTCTTGTCTTCATTATTTGCCGTGGAAGTTGAAGACTACTTGTATTCATTATTCACCTTGTTGTTGCCGTGGAAGTGATACATCTTAATTGTAGTTGTTGCCTGTGTGTTGCCGTGGAGTGAACTTGTGGAAATTAATTTTTGCTGCACCGTGTACTTGTGGCTTGTTGTGGAGAAGAGTATTACACGTGAGTTGCAATTATAAATTGTAACATTAAGTGGTTTTGTTTGTTTGTCTTTTGTAGTTACTATTGTGTGGAGTTTAAGGAAGTATAGTAGTGGAAGTGTATATCCTTGAATCATATCATTTTTGGGAACAACATACAAGAATCTACAAATATGTCTAATGATAGTGTGAATGGGGGAGTGGGTGAAGAAGCCAATAGCCAAGTTGGTGGAGGACATGGTCGTAATGTAGCAGGCAGGAGAACTTTGGAGGAATAACTTCAGGAGCTTACTACTATGGTTGCTACACTAGCAACTAGAGTTGACAGGATGACTTTACCACAACCACCAGTGGTAAACCAACCAGCACCACCTCGAGTAGCTCCACAAAACCCTCATCGAAACAGAGTAGTAGAAGAAAGGGATGACAATTTTGGGGTCAACCTGAATCAGAATAGGGATTTCAGGCCGCCTCGGGGTTTGGAGTATGTGAAACTACAGATGCCATCCTATGATGGTAAGGGATCAGCAGATGAATACCTGGACTGGGAGGATAAGGTCGAAGGTCTCTTCGAATGTTATGAGATTGACGACAGTACCAGGGTCAGATTGGCTGCTGTTGAATTTGTAGGGTATGCTGCACTTTGGTGGAAGAATCTGATCATCAATAGGCGTCGGGATGGAGAGGCTGAGGTTCAGACCTAGAGGGATATGAAGAGGTTGCTAAGGAAAAGGTTCATTCCTGAACACTAGAAACAGGAGCTGTTTATGCGACTGCAAACTTTGAGGCAGGGGGGCAAAATAGTAGATGATTATGTACAGGAATTTGAGACCATTATGATTAGGTGTGGGTCTGTTGAGCCTTCGGAACAAACTATAGCACGATTTGTCTCAGGTCTAAAATATGAGATAGCGTGTATTGTTGAGCTGCAGCGCTATACCACACTTGATGAGGCTATTCAGTTGGCCTTAAAAGTAGAGAGACAGAGGAGGTCCAACTTCTTTAGGGCTCCAAGCAGTAGGCCCAACACTGCTAATAGACCCATCTTAGCCGACAGTCGATCAGGGGGAGTAAAGGCGGTAGGTGAGGGAGTCAAGGCAGTGGACACTACTACCCCAACCATTATAAGAGAAAACTTACCCACTGGGAAGGGTAAAGAGGTCATGGCACCAGAAACGAGGCAGACTGTTCCTGGATCTACTAGTGGGAAAGCGCGCCAGATAAAATGTTTTAAATGCATGGGATTTAGGCATATGGCTGCACAGTGTCCAAATAAGAGGGTGATGACTGTTATGGAAGACATTGGAGAGGATACTGAGGATGACCATGAACACATTGAGCCTACAAATCTACCAACAGCATTGCAGGAATATTATGATGATCAGAATGCAAATGCACTTGAGGAGCATACTGGAGGGAAATATCTACCCCTCAATGTGTTACGCAGGATTTTGTCCACATCTCCTGATATCAGTGATATTCAGATGGAGAACATATTTCATATCTCTTGTAGAATCAGAGGTAACCTTTGTGTACTCATCATCGATAGTGGTAGTTGCACGAATGTTATATCTGCTGCACTAGTAGACAAATTACAACTGTCTACTATACCCTATCCTAGTCCTTATCATTTGCATTGGCTGGATAATAGAGGTAGTATGCATGTTACCCTTAGGGCAAAGGTTCCTGTGAGTGTCGGGCAGAACTATCATGATGAGATCCTTTGTGATATAGTTCCTATGCATGCATTCCATTTGCTGTTGGGTCGGCCCTGGTTGTATGATCGACAGGTGATACATGATGGGTTTGAAAACACCTATATGTTCAGCATGGGTGAAACACGCACAATCCTATTACCAATGACTCCATCTGAGGTCCAGGGTTTTCAGAAACAGGTCAGGCATCCATCCACTACCATGGTTAGTCGGGGGAGCAGGACAATAGAGATCCTAGGGTTCAATTCCACAACTGATCCTCTAGATTTGAGGGCAAATCTTTCAGAAGCCCGAGGAGATGATGGGAAATATTCTAGCACTATCAACCTCTTCAGAACCCAATTTGGATGATTAACCAAATTGCTCATATTTTATCTTATCTCTTTGTTTCTAATAAACTTTGAGAATAATCTTACAGGTACAATTATATATCTCCATGGGATGCCAAAATGTCCTACAACTTCAGTTGGACACATAACATTTTTCTGGATAACAATCAAAGTCCCGCTGCGATTGTTCTCTATTCTGAGGCATTGGATCATGAAGCTTTATGTTATTTTGTATCTTGTAAATGTTTATTGAACTATTTTGGTTGTATTTTGGTTTTGGGACACTTTTATTGCTTTGTAACTTTCATTTAGGGTTAGCCACCTTAAAAGTGGCAAACTTGTAATTTTGAGCACTTTTTAACCCTAGGAGTAGCAAGTATAAATACTTGCTTAAGAGAGGGTTTGAGGGAGATCATTTTTGCAGAATATACACCTCTTTTCACGTGTGAATTAGGGTTCATACCTTGGTTCCAACTCTTATCAATTTCAATTCCAAGACTTGAAATTGTGGTGAGTGCAACATCTTGAAATTGTGAGTTATATCAATTTCATTTTGTTGTGATTTCTTTTCTTCTCTAGTGTGTTGTATCTAGGGTTGATTTGAGATAGTTCCTGGTCAGATTTACATGTTATTATTCACGAATTCTTGTGATTATTTGAAGGAAATTATCAAATTGATTCCATTCATCTTTAAGGTTTTCCTTGAAAACGTGATTTTCACCATTGGGAAAGGGATCTTACTTTACGGTTTTCTTTGTCAAATTGAGGCTTCATTTGCGTGGATTATATGAAATTAGAGTGTTGTTAGAAGGGATTTTCTTTGGGATATTCTGATTTTATTATTGGTTGATTGAATTTCATCATTTCAATATTAGGGTTCATTTGAAAAGTGCCATTTTTGGATTCGATTTTGCCTAGACTTGAGATAGTTGATCTTAAGTCTTTTGGATGTGCTTTAAAGTGTTATTAGGCACATCAACATGTCATCTAAGCGAGGAATGGGATGACGATACTTTACCATGATGTTGTTGATAGCTCGGCAATCAACACACATTCTCCATGACCCATCCTTCTTAGGCACCAAAGTCACAAGCACTGCACATGGGCTCATGCTTTCTCTCACATACCCCTTCTCCATCAAGTCATTAACTTACCTTTGAAGTTCCTTTATCTCCTTTGGATTGCTCCTATAAGCTGGCTTGTTTAGAATAGATGCTCCAGGTACAAAGTCAATCTAGTGCTTAATACCACGAATAGGTGGTAACCCCTTTGGAATCTCCTCAAGGAAGACATCTTCAAAGTCTTGCAAAATAGACACAACCACACTAGGCAAAGAGTTAAGAAGTTCGTTAGTATTCAAACAAGTTTCCTTAAAAACCAGCAACAACATGGGTTGCTTCATCACTAACGCTCTCCTCACCACACTCGCTCTTGCCACATAACTCTCCTCTTGGAAGGCTGCACTCTCCTTTTCACTCACCACCAAAGTTGATCCCCTCTCAACTTGGCCTCTCACACTCTTTCCAGCCTTCCTCTCTTTTTCCTCTTAGTATTGACTTTTATGTTCCTTTTCTTTTTCTATGTCTTTTGCTCTCTCACTCGCCCTCTGTTTTTCACTCACCTTATATTTTACAAAAGATTGTTGTAGCTGCAACTGATCCTCATACACCTGTTTAGGTGTTAAGGGTTTAAGATTATAGCTTTTGCCATGGTGAACAAGCATATACTTGTTAGAAAAGCCATCATGAATAACCTTCCTGTCAAACTGCCATGGCATACCCAACAACACATGACAAGCTTGTATCGGTACTACATCGCATAATACCTCATCCTCATACCTACCGATGTGAAAAGCAATTAAGGCTTGCTTACTCACCTTAGTCTCGCCACTATCATTCAGCACACTGCAATTTATAAGGGCTAGGGTGTTTAGTGGTCTTGAGCCCTAACCTCTCAACAATGAAGGTACTTACTACATTAGTGCAACTCCCCCCATCAATGATCAAACTACAAATATGGTCACCTAGATAACATCTAGTATGAAAGATATTTTCTTGTTGCACCTCCTCTTCTTCGTTCACCTACACATTCAAAGCTCGCTTCACTACTACCACTAACTTCCCCTCTGCAAGCTCCTCTTCATCACTAACATCCTCCAATGGAGGCATATCATCATCTTCACTATCCCCCTCAGTCTCATACTCACCATCATCGTGCAAAATCATAACGCGTCTATTCGGACATTGACTAACAATATGGCCTCTTCCTTGGCATTTAAAACATTTAATGTCATGATTTCTAGGAGTAGAAGAATCAGGTTTACCTTGATTACCAGGAGTAGAACCCCCTTGCTTCTGCTCTCCTTTTGGCTTGGTGGGTAAAGACTTTTCTTCCTTCCTCCAATGGTTAGTCTTCCATGTAGATGAACCAGCACCCTGTTGAAACCGGGCAGTGCTACTACCTTTCCTCCTGTGTTAGTTCTCAAACTTTATAGCCATGTGGACCATATCTTCCAATTCACATAATGCTGTAATTCTACTACATTTTGAATCTCTCTTGATGTGCTCAAAACCAAGTCCAAGAACAATCAAATGAATCAAAGAAAACAATTCTCAATTCACATACAAACCAGTCCACTAGACATGGAATTTGCATGAACCCTAATGGAAATTTGATGCAATCCAAAGGTTCAAAAATGTAATCAACATCTAATAATGATTAACTCCACTAAATAACAATAAGATCAAGTGAATTCCACGTGAAATGGATGAAGAAGAAAAGCACCAAACTGTGATATATTCCCTTCCAACTCAAACACAAATTCATGCCACCAATGTGATGGTAAGAACAAGTACTAAAGTAATCAACCTTAAATAAGATAATTGATCACAAATGCAATAAAAAATCTGACCAAGAAAACTTCCAATTCAACCCTAGATATGACACACTAGAGAAGAAAAGAAATCACAACAAAATGAAATTGATACTACTCACAATTTCAAGGTGTTGCACTCGCCACAATTTCAACTCTTGGGATGGAAATTGATAACAGTCTAATGACAATTAGGAACCCTAATTCTCACGTGAATATGAACTCTCAATTCTGCAAAATATGACCTCCTCAAACCCTCTCTTAAGCAAGTATTTATACTTGCTACTCCTAGGGTTAAAAAGTGCTCAAAATTACAAGTTTGCTACTTTTAAGGTGGCTAACTCTAAAAGAAAATTACAAGGAAATAAAAGTGTCCCAAAACCAATACAACCAAAATAGTTCGTAAAAGAAGAAATATATAAAAGAAATGGTCTTCAAGATGCCGGTCCTCTATAGGATCCATCGGCCCAGCTCATCACGGTTTAAGTCGGTCCATGGATAACCTACAAGCTGAGTTTGAGGGAGTTTGTCCATTGCCCTATAAAATATGATAAGTGTGCCTGTTGGAAAACACAATACAAGAATAATAGAAAGAGGTTAATATATAAATAATTCTGGGGTCGATCTGCTCAAAAAAGGGCCCTCATCACCAAAATTTAAATTCCTTTAGTTCTTGCCCTAATGATAAGTCTTGTCAGATTTTGATTCCTATCATCTCCTCGGGCCTCAAAAAGATTTGTCCTCAAATCTGGTAGATCAAATGCAGTAGAGACTTCGTTTCCTCTTAGCAAGCTACCTGAAGAAATATCTCTACAGAATCCTAATATCTGAAATACTACAGGTGGTGATTGTCTTCTCTCCTCCATTTCCAAGATGTATCTCATCTGCAACACAAGTAATAACCCATTATCCACTGAGGTGTCCCCTATCTCAACCCATTTCACTAATATTGTATCATCCTTTTCTAACTCATTTGTATGTCACTGATCTTGATGGTCTTCTAGTGGTTGGACCCAACTGCTCATTGCCTTTTGAGACCTCTGAAGGTGAACACAAATGTCTCTGAACATTCTGGCCCTCTAATGATGACTCATTTGACTCTGATCCTCATAATACTCCAATGGGTGTACTCAACTGCTCGTGAACCTCTAGTGTCTCTGAAGGAGAACATAACTGACCCTGAACAGTTTGGTTCCTGGTAGTTTGCTCCTAGTAACCTGGAATGAATAGGATTGCCTCTGTCTTTCCACTTTCAAGGCTAATTGTATAGCTCTCATCAGTGTACTATATCTCTGAAGCTCAACTACACAAGTTATCTCATACTTCAACCAGATACATAACGTGCTAGGGTTTGTTTAGGAGGTTCAACTGATCCACATCTAATCACTAGTGTCTCAAACTCTTGTACATTGTCATCCACTATTTTACTGATGTACCTAATCACACTTTAAAGCACATTCAAAAGACTTAAGAAAGATATCTCAGTCTAGGCAAAATCGGATCCAAAAATGGCACTTTTCTAGTGAACCCTAATGTTGAAATGATGAAATTCAACCTACTATGATATAATCTGAATACCACAATGGAAATGGCTTCTAATAACACTTCTAATATCATATAATCACCGAAAAGCAAGCCTCAATTTGACAAAGAAAACCGTGAAGGAAGATCCCTTTTCTAAATGGTGAAATTCACGCTAGCAAAGAAATCCTTAATGATGAATTGAATCAACTTGATAATTCTTTCAAATAATCAAATGAATTCGTGACAATAAGATGTAAATTGACCAAAAACTATCTCAAATCAACCTAGATACAACACACTAGAGAGGAAAAGAAATCACAACAAGTAGGAATTGATATGACTCAAAAAATTCCAATTGTTGCACTCCCCCACAATTTCAAGTTTTGGGAAATTTAAAATTGATAAGATTTGGGAAACCCAAAGGGTTTATGAACCCTAATTCACACGTGAAAAGAGAGTGTATGTTCTGCAAAAATAAGCCCCCCCTAAACCCTCTCTTAAGCAAGTATTTATACTTGCTACTTCTAGGGTTAAATAGTGCTCAAATTACAAGTTTGCCACTTTTAAGGTGGCTAGCCCTAAATGAAATTTACATGGAAATAAAAGTGTCCAAAAACTAAAATACAACAAAATAGTTCATAAAAGAATAAATATATAAAAGAAATGGTCTTCAAGATGCCGGTTTTTTTATAGGATCCATTGGCCTAGCTCATCGCCGGTTCAGGTCGGTCCATGGATAACCCACAAGCTGAGTCTGAGGGAGTTTGTCCATTGCCCTATAGAATATGATAAGTGTGCCTATTGGAATAACAATACAAAAAATAATAGAAAAGAGGTTAATATAAAATAATTCCGGGGTCAATATGCTCAAAATGGGCCCTAACCCCCCAAGATTTGAACCCTTCAGTTCTTGCCCTAATGATAGGTCTTGTCGGATTTTTATTCCTATCTTTTCCCTCGGGCCTCAAAAAGATTTGTCCTCAAATTAGTAGATCAAATGCAGTAGAGATTTTGTTTCCTCCTAGAAAGTCACCTAAAAAAATATCTCTGCAGAATCCCAATATCTGAAATATACAGGTGGTGATTGTCTTCTCTCCTCCATTTCCAGGATGTATCTCTTCTGCAACACAAATAATGCCCCATTATCCACTAAAGTTACCCCTGTTAACCAACTGTTCCACTGAAACTGTTTCCTCTTTTTCTAACTCATCTGTATGTTGCTGATCCTCATGGTCTTTAATGGTTGGACCAACTGCTCATTACCCTCAAAAACCTTGATGGTGAACATAACTGTCTTGAACAGTTTGGCTCTCTGGTGGTTGCTCGTCTGACTATGATCATCAGGATCCTCTGAAGGTTGGCACATCGGTGTCGGCATCTGCACAGTTTGGTCCTCTGATGGTTTGATAATGTGGCTATGATCCTCAAGATTTTGTGATGGTTGTTTTATTGTTTTTGCATCTCCGGGGACCTCTGATGGTGACATAGGGTTCAATACTTACGTTTACTATCCTTTTTAAACATATAAGTATTTCTTACCCATCATGTAATACCATCCTGTCATACAACCAGGGTCTACCAAGTAATATATGGATGCACAAAGAGGAAGAATATCACATTCAAGCTCATCATAGTACTTGTCTCCTATACTGAAGGGTACCCTAGCCCTTTGGGTTACACAAAGACCATCTTGATCATTCAACCAATGTAATGTATAGGGTTTTGGATATGGGATTGTTTCAAGTTTCAACTTCGATACTAATGATGTAGCTACAACATTAGTACAACTACCGCCATCAATTTTAAAACTGCGCACAAGTTTCCTTGTACCCTACAAGAAGTATGGAACAAGTTTTCTCTTTGTCCCTCATCAATGGTTTGAAAAGAAGTCATGTCCCGATGCAATATGTTAGCATAAAGAAACATTTCACTTGACATGATTGTACTAAAATCCAACAATACAATAATTATCTTCACACTTCTAAGGTTCAAGTACACAAAAACCACAAATAAAGTACACTCAACTACTTCCCAAATAGATAGAATTAAATTCAACAACAAGTGTTTAGTAACTAGTTCAATTACTTTACACATTTAATGAGTTGTTTGAATTTGAAATTCTATTACTCGCTTTCCTTTTTTGCTAAAGTTTGACACCCACAATGAATCTTAATGTGCAAGCACCTTTAATCCACATAAATCCACAAATTTACTCACCACACACACCTTCAATCATTGGTGCACTCACTCCACCAATAACTCCAGGCAACAACACAAAAAAACAACAACAATTAAGATGTATCACTTCCACGACAACAACAAGGTGAATATTGATTACAAGTAGTCTTCAACTTTCCCTGGCAAATAATGAAGACAAAAGATTAATAAGTAGCTTTCCCAAAATGAAACTCCAAATCCCACTATAGGCAGCAACTTTCAATTTGAAATTCAAAT
The DNA here is from genome assembly GCA_037954665.1 of Laguncularia racemosa. NCBI lineage: Eukaryota > Viridiplantae > Streptophyta > Magnoliopsida > Myrtales > Combretaceae > Laguncularia > Laguncularia racemosa. The sequence continues at coordinate 19,162 of JBBMOL010000642.1, forward strand.
AAATTCACTTATTGCAAGCCTTCTTCAATTGGTTTAAATAATGAATTCAAATTCAAATAGCAATCATTAACTCCCACAACTTAATTGCATGTGTTTGAATTCAAATAATTCCTTATAACCAAACTTAATGTAAAACTGAAAATTTAACTTCACAAATTCAGAATTACTCAATGGAATTCAAACAACAAACTTCCAACTCCACACGCCACAAGCTACACGGCAACAATTGGTTAAGTTTCACAATTTCAAACAATTTGCTAAGGTAATTTTCACTTTGTACTTCTGCTCTTCCACGTGAATTAGCATCCACAAAGTGATATAATAACCTCCCAAATCAACTCCAATAATCAGCAAATTAAATCCCAATCCAAAAAATTCCGCAATCTCAAACTACAACAACAACAACAACTACACAAATTTCGTTTTTTTCCACTTGATCAACCCTAATTGTTGATCACTTCCACGAAATTTAATACATCCAATTCCCTTCTCTCAACAAGAGCTCTGATACCAAAAGATGATATGGCCTAATCACACTTTAAAGCACATTCAAAAGACTTAAGAAAAGATAATCTCAAGTCTAGGCAAAATCGGATCCCAAAAATGGGACTTTTCTAGTGAACCCTAATGTTGAAAATGATGAAATTCAACCTACTAATGATATAATCTGAATACCACAATGGAAATGGCTTCTAATAACACTTTAATATCATATAAACCACGAAAATCAAGCCTCAATTTGACAAAGAAAACCGTGAAGGAAGATCCCTTTTCTAAATGGTGAAATTCCGCTAGCAAAGAAATCCTTAATGATGAATTGAATCAACTTGATAATTCTTTCAAAAAATCAAATGATTCGTGTACAATAAGATGTAAATCTGACCAAGAACTATCTCTAATCAACCCAGATACAACACACTAGAGAGGAAAAGAAAATCACAACAAGTAGGAATTGATATGACTCACAAATTCCAATTGTTGCACTCGCCACAATTTCAAGTCTTGGAATTGAAATTGATAAGAGTTGGAACCAAGGTATGAACCCTAATTCACACGTGAAAAGAGGTGTATGTTCTGCAAAAATAAGCTCCCCTAAACCCTCTCTTAAGCAAGTATTTTATATTTGCTACTTCTAGGGTTAAATAGTGCTCAAAATTACAAGTTTGCCACTTTTAAGGTGGCTAGCCCTAAATGAAAATTACATGGAAATAAAAGTGTCCCAAAACTAAATACAACCAAAATAGTTCATAAAAGAATAAATATATAAAAGAAATGGTTTTCAAGATGCCGGTCTTCTATAGGATCCATCGGCTCAGCTCATCGCCGGTTCAGGTCGGTCCATGGATAACCCACAAGCTGAGTCTGAGGGAGTTTGTCCATTGCCCTATAGAATATATAAGTGTCCCTGTTGGAATACACATACAACAATAATAGAAAAGAGATTAATATTTAAATTAATTCTGGGGTCAATATGCTCAAAATGGGCCCTCAACGCCAAGATTTGAAAACCCTTCAGTTCTTGCCCTAATGATAGGTCTTGTCGGTTTTTTATTCCTATCATTTACCCCCCTGTCTCAGTGTCTGGAGACACATAAATAACTCATGCCTATAGTTTTTCCGGTACAAACCTATTCCTTTAAAACTAGTTTCATGTCTCTCCAGTGTGTACTTCGATCTCTCCATCCCTTCGTTGCTGATCACCATAGTTTTCCACCACAAAGCAGCATACCCTGTGAACGCTACAGCCGCAAGACATACCCTGGAGTCATCATCAATCTCATAACACTCAAAAAGACCCTCAACTTGGTCTTCCCAGTCTAGGTAATCATCTGCGGAACCCCTACCATCAATGAAGGCATTTGTAGCTTTGCAAAACTCTAGTCCTTGTGGTGGTCTAAATTTCCTGTCCGAGTATGGATTAACCCCAATTTTCATCTCTATCTTCCTAAGAGCATGGTAATCTCCTTCTACTCTAGGTGGTGCCTGAAGGTTTACCACTGTGGTATTGGTAATGTCATCCTATCAATTCTTGTTGCCAATGTAGCAACAATTGTGGTAAGGGCCTGAAGTTGCTCATCTAGAGTTCTTCCACTTGTCTTTCGCGACCTGGTCTGCCACCCCCTTGGTTATTGGCCTCATTGCCAATGTCCCCATTCACACTATCATATGACATGTTTGTGGATGAGATTTATTGAAGTACAAATGTAATCTCAAATAATTTGTAGCACACTCCCTTCACTTCACCACATCACAATAACAAGTTTGGATAAAAAACACACACACTTGTACACCTACGGTGTAATAAGTCACCAATGTAACAAATACTTTTATCACTTCAAGTATATTAGAATAATTGAAGCACAAATAAAAACTTCCAAGTAGTTAAAATATTGAATTCAAACTAAGCAAGTGTTTAAGTAATAATACTCAATTAAATTTCACACTTAAATGCTTATATTTGAATTTCAAACTTCACTACTAAACTTTCCTTTATGCTAAAGTTTTTTCACCCACAATGAGTCTTAAGTGCAGCACCTTTAACTACACAAAACTCTACAAATTTGCACCACCACATACACCTCAATCACGGTGCACTCACTTCACCACAAAACAAATTTTACCACGTTGCAACAACAACAAATGCACTCCACTTCCACAACAATGATAACAAACGACTTATAAAAACAAATCACTCTACTTCCACGGCAATATTAACAAGATGTACTTACTTTCCACAAGTTCTAACTGCAAAATTTACAACAAAATAGGTAGCAACTCAAATTTTTAAATTCAAACCACTTCACAATGCAAGCCTTTTTCAATTGGGAAACAATGAATTCAAATTCAAATAGCACTCATTAACTCCCACAACTTAATGGCATGTGTTTGAATTCAAATAAAAATTCCTTACTAATCAAAACTCAATGCAATCTGAAAATTGTACTCCTCTAATTCACAATTACACAATGGAAGTCACAACAACAACTAACACATCTTCCTCCATGCCACAACAAGCCACGGCAAGGATTGGTAAGTTTTTTTTCTAGTTCCAAAAGTTGTTGAATTAAACAACACTTCTATGCTTCTGCCCTTCCACAAAAATTATTGAACATAAGATGATACAACAACCTTTTCCCCAAATCTAACTCCAACAAACAGCAAATTAAATCCCAAGTCAAGGTAATTTCACATGCTCAAAATCACAACAATCAACACAATTTGCGGTTTCACTGAATCACCCTAATTGATGATTAACTCCACGAAATCAAATAAAATCAATTCCCTTCTCTCAACATGTGCTCTGATCCCAAAAAGATGATGTGCTCAAAACTAAGTCTAAGAACAATCAAATGAATCAAAGAAAAACAATTCTCAATTCACATACAAACGGTCCACTAGACATGGAATTTGCATGAACCCTAATGAAAATTTGATGCAATCCAAAGGTTCAAAAATGTAATCAACATCCAATAATGATTAACTCCACTAAATATTAATAAGATCAAGTGAATTCCAAATGAAATGGATGAGAAGAAGAGCACCAAACCGTGATATATTCCCTTCCAACTCAAACACAAATTCACGCCACCAATGTGATGGTAAGAATAAGTACAAAAGTAATCAACCTTAAACAAGATAATTGATCACAAATGCAATAAAAAATCTGCCCAAGAAACTTTCAATTCAACCCTAGATATGACACACTAGAGAAGAAAAGAAATCACAACAAAATGAAATTGATACTACTCATAATTTCAAGGTGCTGCACTCGCCACAATTTCAACTCTTGGGATTGAAATTGATAAGAGTCTAATGACAATTAGGAACCCTAATTCTCACGTGAATATGAACTCTCAATTCTGCAAAATATGGCCTCCTCAAACCCTCTCTTAAGCAAGTATTTATACTTGCTACTCCTAGGGTTAAAAAGTGCTCAAAATTACAAGTTTGCTACTTTTAAGGTGGCTAACCCTAAATGAAAATTACAAGGAAATAAAAGTGTCCCAAAACCAAATACAACCAAAATAGTTCATAAAAGAAGAAATATATAAAATAAATGGTCTTCAAGATGCCGGTCTTCTATAGGATCCATCGGCCCAACTCATCACCGGTTTAGGTCGGTCCATGGATAACCCACAAGCTGAGTCTGAGGGAGTTTGTCCATTGCCTATAAAATATGATAAGTGTGCCTGTTGGGAAAAAAAATACAAGAATAATAGAAAAGAGGTTAATATATAAATAATTTCGAGGTCGATCTGCTCAAAATGGGCCCTCATCGCCAAAATTTGAATTCCTTTAGTTCTTGCCCTAATGATAGGTCTTATTGGATTTTAATTCCTATCATCTCTATTTAACCCAACAAGAAACCGAGCCATGGTAGCCTCTCTATCCTCCTCAACATTTCCTCTAATCATAATAACCTCCATCTCCTTGAAATACTTATCTACACTTCGACTACCCTGCTTAAGAGTTTGCAATTTGTTGTGCAATTCGCGATAGTAGTAAGCAAGAACAAATCGCTTCTTCATTACCCTCTTCATCTCTTCGCAAGACTCAATGGGTGGTTCGCCATTTGATCGTTGCCAAATCGTAGTTTTAATAAATTGAATTCTTGTTCTTAATCTTACTACGAAGCAATAGGCAAGCGTACCTATCGTAGCGTAATATAGCGAGTAAGCACAAGGTCGTCCCTCAGAGATACACCAACTACTAGTAGTAACTCCATTCCTATTATCTAATTGCCACTTAAATATGTTGGTTGAAACTTAATTGCTCTAATCTTAAAACTAATAACTCACTAACAACAATGGTTCAGAAGATTTATCAATTAACAAAAGTAGCCTAGATCTTATTCTACTCCTTCTCTATCATGTAATTCATTAGATTTATGAAGATTGGCGTAGTTGACTTCTTATACTGTCGAATTCTCTAGTCAAATTAACTACTTTCTCAAGTATATTAACCTATCTAATCCTAAGTTTATCAAATAGGATCTCTCCTTAGTTAATAGCAACTAGAATTGCATAAAGCACATGAATTCGCATCAAATAATCGATGTAAACAGAAGACTCTTGTTTCCTATCTCTAGAAGAACAATCAAATCTCATTAGTTGCATTAAATCTAATCATAAGAGCAATTTCTCAATTAATTAAAATGATATCCTGCATAAATTCATATTCCGGATCTATGAATCTAAGAAACAATTGAAGGGCATGCAATTAATCATAAGAAAGCCAACAACTTCGCATTAAAAACCAAATCTTCATCACATGATAGAGAAGTTTCAAATAAAATCTAGATTTAGGGTCTACTCCTCCATAAATTGGACAAAAGAAATGCAATTACTGGAAGAATAGATAAAATTCATAGTCACAACCCACAAAGATAGAATCTTCTTCATCGTGGGTCTTCAATCTCCTTTTGAATTGACAGAATCTTCTTCCCCTGCTGTTATGAGAGTTAGAGCAAGTACAAAATTCGTAACCTCCTTTCTAGGGCAAACGAACGGTCTATGTATACATGTACCGGGTTAGATACATACACGAGCGGATACACGAGTAGTGTAACTCGTTCGTGTATCTCATGCTTGCTTCCAAGTGTCCTTATGTGAATATACACGAGCAAGTACATGGGAGTGTACATTGGTCATGCATTTGAAACATCGGCGAATAGCAGCAATACTTAGATACACGAGCAAAGTACATGGGCGTGTACTTTGATCGTGTACTTTCCAGACATCCACTTCAGTATATACAAGCAAAGTACATGGGCGTATATCTCGCTTGTGTACTTTCCAGAATTCTTTTCTTCACATGTATTGTATCCAATTCCTTCCAAACTTGATCCGACTCTTCAAAACTCCTTCCCTTAGCTCCAAAATACTCTAGAAGATCTTGAAATTAACATTCATTCCATTAAGCATCCATTTCTTCAACAAATCATCTAAAAATTCAACAATAAAGCACAATTTCATTACTCTAGATAAGGGTATTTTGCGACTTATCAAACTTCCCCACACTTAAGTCTTTGCTTGTCCTCAAGCAAAATAAAACATTAATCAAACTTCTCATTAATCATGATTGTCGTTACCAAATAATACTACTCACGCATTAACATTTATGAATTTTAATCTTTAAAGCTCAATGCAATCCCTCAATCTAATGAGTGTGCTTCTCACCTTGTCGTGAAAGTATTGTAACAAAGATACTTTAGTCAAATTTCTAGGATTAATCAGAGTAGACCTTTCTTTACCCTTGTCATTTTAACAATGGCTTTCATGATCAAAATTAAACACAAGATCAATCAAAGCAAAAGGAAATGTGGTACATTTCAACCACCATTAAAAAGTCTAATATCTTCTCAATCATCTCTCTTAGTGAAGCAATCAATAATGAAAATACATTGCATCTATGTTTCCCCTGGATTCCTCCTCCTTTTTGGTTGATCTCTTCAGAGATTTTTTTTCTTTGTAATAGTTCACTGGTGATACACTCAGAACATATATATATAATGGGAGCGTAAATTGCAGCAAGTGCACTGGTCGTATCAAGTAATAAAGTGGTGAAAAGTAAGGTTGTCGATCCCTCGAGGAACCAATAGAGTACTGGATCTATGGCAATTCTTATCAATATCTAGGTGATTAAAAAGGGGTTTTGAAATGTCTAATCTAAAAATTTAACTTAAAGCAACAAGAAAATTTTTATGACGAATCTATCAATTATGAACAAGGGAAATTAGAATTCACCCTAGATTTGTTAATCAAATTGCTACCAAGTTATGTCAACTAGTGGTTATAAGGTTATTCAAGTGAGTTTAGAAAATCCTTTTTAGGGATGTTGACCTTAAATCAATTAGTCGGCTTCCGCGTCTCCAATTAACCAAGGAATCAAAATTATGTTCATACACCTCCCGATGCTACAAACAACTAATGCCCTAAAATCAATTAACCCTAATCCCTTAGTGATTAATTAACAAGAAACATTGCATTGCGCCCTCCATAAACTCTAATTAAACCAATTATCGCAACTCCCGTATTGACAATCAATCTAATTAAGAATTCCTAACAAATCTAATCAATTCCCGTATCAAAGGATTTCTAAACAATTATAATCAAAGACTGATTTATAATTGAAATCAAAGGAATTGCAATCATGAATAATCCTAATAATTCCTTAATTACATAACATGGCTACAATTATCCTTTTAACATTCTAGAGTTTCATCCAATTTCCCACAAGGATGATTTAGAACATTATAGTATGAGTTGCATAAAAACAATTGAAATAAAGAGGTGCAATGGAATTCATATTAAACAACTAATAAATGGCATAAAAGAAAATAAAGTAAATGGAACAATTGCTATAATCTTCAAGAGCTTCAATCTTCCAAAATGACTCCTTGAATTCTTCAATTGAAAGCAAACTTCAACAAAATGACATTCTTTCTTCAAACTAAACTTTGGAAAAATCTAAAGTACCTAAGGAAATTCTAATGAGGCTAGAACAAAGAAGAAGAAAAAGAATTCTAAACAAAAGAAAGGATGGATTCTCCAACAAAAAGGGATGCTCTCAAGGTTCACACAAGGGGCCTATTTATAGATCCAAAGAGGAGGGGGATAAGGTTGATCTGATGAGGATTTGAGTCAGCAAATTAAATAAGATTACGATTTTGGAGAGATTTTCGCAATGGATATCCGGGGAGTAATGAAGGCCGGTTCAAGGCGGCGGCCTTGAATGTAGGCCGGCTTTAAGGCCGGCGGCTTTAATGCTTTTTAAGGCCGGTTTAACATAGGCCGGCTCAAGGCCGGCTCAAAGCCGGCGGCCTTGAATGTAGGCGGCCCAAGGCGGCGGCCTTTATTGCAATCCTCCGCTCGCTTCTTCAATTTTGTGAAAAATCCTCCAATTAAAATTGTAATTTACTTTTGGGTCCTCAAAACCTGTATTTTCACAATAAACACCATTAAGTATCATTTCTTTATATTTTCTTATAATATTGAAATAAATTTAATATAGTCCAAAAGAAAATATAAGTATAATGTGATCTTATCAACATCCCCACACTTGAACTTTTGCTTGTCCTCAAGCAAATAATTGATTTAAAACAAGAGAAATCCATCTTTGAACTTCTGGTGCCCATTGTTCTGACCATACTGAAGTTTGTAACTAGTATATCTAGTTGAAATTTAGTAGTTAATCTAAATACAACAGATTTTTTAATCCCGGTGTTTAACAATAGAAAACAATACTTAGTCCATAAGGAAAAACATTCATTTAAACTTCATTGGTTATTAGCAAGTATCATCTCCCTCAATTTTACTTCTCTAAACAAGATAACAAGGAGTGAAAGCATATGGTATCCATTTTTTTCCTAGAATTTCTCCCTTTTTTTTTTTTTGCCTTAATTGACAGCGGAGTGAGACTTCACTCTTCTGAGGGACCAAAGCTCGCCCATGTCAACCTGGTTTTCATTAAGGTACTAAATTTTTGCCTTTCCGCCCTTCTCGTTATTGTGAGTTCATTGATCGGCACATCCTAGGCTCATCGCCTAAGTGACCAGGTTTTAAAGGGACCCCTACGAACTCTTCCTCACACTAACATTTAAGATTGGATACTCTTAACTCACTTTCTTGAGTTATTGGAGTAAAGGCTCTTTTTTTTTTTCTTTTTTTTTTAAGGGATCACTAAGTAAAATATTTCATTTACCTTTCACTAGGTGTTAAGGTATTCTCAAAGAAATTTCAAGAGAGATTTATCTAACCCAATTTTTCCTTGAAGTAAACTTGCTTGTTTTTTCTTCAACTTAAGGACTCAATCTCAAGTTCAAAGGCTAAACATAGGGTAAACCCTGTTCTCTAGAGATTTTACTATTAAATTTTAACTATGTAAACTAGTCACAATAGTTGGCGAGTAGGGCACCAATCTAAGTCATTTCAGGATTTCAATTTAAGGACATAAATAAAGTATGGGATTTGTAAGCTCATGATGTGTGCAATCATTATACTTCTACATTTATAATCCCTTCCCCATACTTAAATTGGACAATGTCCTCATTGTTCCAATATGTCACAAAATTAAGGAAAAGATGTCAATGCAGAAATTGAAATACTGGTACTTCCCTGGTGTAAAATTGTTCATCAGGAAGAAAATTCCTCCCAAACTGTCTGTCATCCTTGGAGTGTCTTGAATGCATCGGCAGCTCTTATCCAGCCTTGAATTAGTTTTTTTTTTTTTTTTTTTTGTAACGAAATTAAAACACTAGTGTATATACTTATTGAGCATGGGCTGCCTCCCATGAAGCGCTTAGTTTATAGTCGCTAGCCCGACTTTTCCAGTTCAAGTTCTTGAATCTCCTAAATCCACAGTTGTGGCGTTTCTATCAACATGTTCCCTTCATAGTAATGTTTGAGAAGATAACCGTTTACTTTAAAAGTACGGTTGTCTTCTGCCTTCAACTCAACTGCACCATAAGGAAACACATTAACAATTTCAAATGGTCCAGACCATCGTGATTTCAACTTACCTGGGAATAGCTTCAATCGAGAGTTGTACAATAAAACTCTTTGACCAGGCAAGAACTCCCGCTGTAAGATGTTCTTATCATGCCATCGCTTTGCTCTCTCCTTGTAAATTCTCGCATTTTCATATGCTTCCTCTCTCATCTCAGCCATTTGATTCAATTGGAGCAACCTCTTTTCACCTGCAGCTTGCAACTCAAAGTTAAGATATTTTATGGCCCAGTATGCCTTGTGCTCAAGCTCCACGGGTAGGTGACATGATTTACCATAAACAATCTTGTAGGGGGACATTCCAATAGGTGTTTTAAAAGCTGTTCTATAAGCCCACAATGCATCATCAAGTTTTAAAGACCAATCCTTTCGGGATGCATTGACAGTTTTCTCTAAGATTCGCTTAATTTCCTATTGGATACCTCAACCTGTCCACATGTTTGTGGATGATAAGGGGTGGCAATTTTGTGAGTAACTCCATATTTTAATAATAATTTCTCAAATTGCCTGTTACAAAAATGTGTTCCCCCATCACTTATTATAGCTCTAGGTACCCCAAATCTTGAAAATATATTCTTTTTCAAAAATTTAATGACAACCCTACTGTCATTAGTTTGTAGAGCAACTGCCTCTACCCATTTCGAAACATAATCAACAGCTAAAAGAATATATTTGTTTGAAAAAGATGAGGGAAAGGGACCCATAAAGTCGATTCCCCAAACGTCAAAAAGTTCAATTACAAGTATATTATTTTGTGGTAATTCATGTCTTCTTGAAATATTGCCAGTCCTTTGGCATTGAGCACAAGTCATAATGAAGTTCCTGCAATCATGAAACAAATGGGCCAATAAATCCGCAAGATAAAATTTTTGCTACTGTTCTTTCTACCCCAAAGTGACCTCCTGTTTCTTTGGAGTGACAGTGCTGTATTATGCTAAGCTGTTCAATTTTAGGCACACATCGTCTAATTACTTGGTCAGCACAGGATTTAAACAAATACGGCTCATCCCAAAAATAATTCTTCACGTCATGCAAAAATTTCTTTTTCTGTTGGAATGACAAACCATATGGTATGATTTTTCTAACCAAGTAATTAACTATGTCGGCATACCAAGGTAATTCATGGATGTCTATTGCATGCAAATGCTCATCAGGGAATTTTTCATTGATGGGTGTTTCTAAACAATCATATTCCAAACGTGATAAATGATCAGCAACCACATTTTCACTTCCCTTTTTATCCTTAATTTCTAAGTCAAATTCTTGCAGCAATAGAATCCAACGAATTAACTGGGTTTTAGCATCAACTTTAGCAAATAAATACTTAAGAGCAGCATGATCTGTGTATACTATTACTTTAGAACTATCAAGTAAGACCTAAACTTGTCACATGCAAATATCACTGCTAATAGCTCTTTTTCTGTTGTGGCATAGTTTTTCTAGGCCTCGTTCAAGGTTCTACTTGCATAGTATATAGCATGAAAGATCTTACCTCTTCTTTGCCCTAGTACTGCCCCACGGCATAGTCACTAGCATCACACATCAGCTCAAATGGAATCTCCCAATTTGGTGCAACAATCATGGTGCAGAGCTGAGCTTCTCCTTCAATATATTGAATGCCTGCAAACAATTTTCATCAAACACAAAAGTAGAGTCTTTTTCAAGTAAATTACACAGAGGTCTAGAGATTTTAGAGAAGTCCCTGATAAATCTCCTGTAAAAGCCAGCATGTCCCAAGAAGCTCCTGACTCCTTTTACTGAAGTGGGTGGTGGCAACTTCTCTATTACTTCCACTTTTGCCTTGTCAACTTCAATCCCTTTTTCTGACACCTTGTGACCTAACACTATTCCCTCTCGTACCATAAAATGGCATTTCTCCCAATTTAGAAGTAGGTTAGTTTCCTTACATCTTTTAAGCACACAGCCTAAATTTTCCAAACATGATTCAAATGACTTCCCAAAAACAGAGAAGTCATCCATAAATATTTCAATAAAATTCTCTAACATGTCAGAAAATATAGACATCATACACCTCTGAAAAGTAGCAGGTGCATTACAAAGACCAAAGGGCATTCTCCTAAATGCAAAAGTACCATAGGGACAAGTAAATGTGGTTTTCTCCTGATCCTCGGACGCTATATGAATTTGATTATACCCAGAATAACCATCAAGGAAACAGTAATAATCATGCCCTGCGAGTTTTTCTAACATCTGATCAATGAAAGGTAAGGGAAAGTGGTCTTTACGGGTGGCATTATTCAATTTTCTATAATCTATGCAAACTCGCCACCCTGTCACAGTACGGGTTGGGATCAATTCATTGGCATCATTCTTTACCACTGTCATGCCACCTTTCTTTGGTACAACTTGGACAGGACTAACCCATTTACTATCAGAAATTGGAAAAATAATGCCTGCATCTAACAATTTAAGCACTTCCTTTTTTACAACTTCCTTAAGAGTTGGGTTAAGTCTTCTTTGTGGTTGTACTGTAGGTTTACACTCAGCTTCAAGAAATATCCTATGAGTACACATTAAAGGGCTAATTCCCTTAATATCCGCAATGGTCCACCCGATAGCTTCCTTATGTTCTCTAAGAACATCCAAAAGTTGTTGCTCTTGATCACCTGTCAAAGAAGAAGAAATGATAATTGGCAAAGTATCATTTGTTCCAAGATAAGCATACTTTAAATGACCAGGCAAAGGTTTAAGTTCAAGCACCGGGGGTTGTGTCAATGATGGCATCGGTTTCTTCTCAGTGGTCCCCAGCTCCTCATAGTGTCGAGTCTTGAATTCATAAACTTGTTCAACACGTTCTTCTTGGGGTTCATCTTCACCATCACTCCAATCATCTAAATCCCTAAGAACTGACTCCATCGTGTCCACACCTGCATTCTCTTCCATGAACTCAGAGGAAAGCTCATCAACACTATCAATAGTGTAACAGGATTTACAGTCATCAAATTTCTTTGTAGCCTCATACACATTAAACGTGACTTGTTCATCCATAACTCTTAAAGTAAGCTTACCTTGTTCCACATCAATTAAGGCTTTACCTGTTGCAAGGAATGGTCTGCCAAGGATCATGGGTACCTCTTTATCCTCCTCCATCTCCAAGACTATAAAGTCAACTGGAAAGATGAATTTATCTACTTTCACTAGGACATTTTCCACAATCCCTCTTGGGTATTTGATGCTCCTATCAGCAAGTTGCAAGGTAACATGAGTTCCCTTGCACTCTCCAAGTCCCAATTTCCTAAAAATAGATAAAGGCATTAAATTTATACTTGCACCGGAGTCAATAAGAACTTTATCAAAATGAAAATTGCCTATGGTGCAAGGAACAGTAAAACTCCCCTGATCTCTTTGTTTTCTTGGCAAACTAGGTACATCATTCTGTAAGATCATTGAACATTCCCCTGTAAGCATCACCGGTTCATTCCCTTCAATCTTCCTCTTCTTTGTGAGTAAATCCTTCATGAACCTAGCATATGATGGCATCTGCTGAAGTGCTTCTGCAAAAGGAATGTTAATTTGCAATTTTTTAAAGACTTCTAAAAATTTAGCAAATTGTGAATCCAATTGTTGTTGCTTCAGCCTTCCTGGGAAAGGAATAGGAGGAACATATGCTTTCACTTTTGGTGAATTTTTCTTTGATTCCTCTTCCTTTTGTTTCCCTTTATCTTTTTCCAGGTTAACCTCCTCTTCCTCAAGTTTCTTATCAACCAATTCCTTACCACTTCTTAACATAATAGCATTTACACCCTTAGGATTTTGCTCAGTATTGCTAGGTAAAGACCTAGATGGTCTTTTACTCAACTGTTGAGACATTTGACTAAGCTGATTTTCAAGATTCCTAATGGTGGCTTGTTGATTTTGCAACATTGTGTCAGTCTTTTGCATATAACTTATCATGAGTTCTTCCATTTTAGACTGACCTTGCTGAGAAGAGGTATTATGATTAGGATATTGTTGATGGGGAGTATTATGATTAGGACCTTGCTTTTGAAATCCAGGAGGTTTAAGTACATTGTTATCATTTCTCCATGAGAAATTTGGATGATTACGCCACCCTGGATTGTAGGTGTTTGAATAAGGTCCTTGATTACCTCTTTGGAAATTGTTGACAAAATTTACTTGCTCTCCATGGGATGAGGAGGAAAAGTTTCCAGATGGGCACTCAAGAGTTGAGTGTGGTCCTGAGCATAACTCACAACAAGAAATTTGATTAACATTGAAAGAAGGTGTAGAGGTAAGTTTACTTACCTGGGCGGTAAGAGCAGAAATCTGAGCTGTTAAGGTGTCCATGTCATTGGCAGATGCCACTCTAGACTTACCTCTTTCATGTTGCCAATTATGTGCACTAGAGGCCATTTCATCTATCAAAGCACTAGCCTCATCATATGTCTTACTCATTAGTGCACCACCAGAAGCAGCATCTACCAGAGATCTCAATGTGTCATCTAAACTGAGATAGAATATCTCAATAAGGAGATTATCTGGTAATCCATGATGGGGGCATTTTCTAATTGCCTCCTTGAATCTTTCCCATGCTTCATAAAGTGATTCACCACTAAACTTACTGAAGTTTGTGATGTCATTTCTTAACCTAGCAGTTCTAGCTGGTGGAAAAAATCTCCTTAAAATTTTAGATGAGAGATCTACCCAAGTGGTTACAGAGTCTTGTGGCAATGAATTGTACCAAGCCCTAGCTTTTTCTCTAAGTGAAAACGGAAAAAGTTGTAGCCTAATTACATCATCAGATACATTATTCATTTTCACTGTATTACAATATTGAAGAAATACTGCAATATGCTCATCAGGACTCTCATTTGGATATCCTCCAAATTGATTTGATTGAACCATTTGAACGAGTGCTGGTTTTAACTCGAAATTATTAGCCTGAATTGTTGGTCTTCTAATTGCAGGACCTGAAACAACAGGTATCGTGTATTCCCGAAGTGCTCTACCAACACCTTGAATCTGATTGTTGTTCTCATCTGCCATGTTCTCTTCTTCCTTTCTTCTCTGCTCTCTTCTAAGTTGTCGCAAAGTGCGTTCTATCTCAAGATTAATTGGTAGAAGTTCAGCACTTCTACTCCTGCGCATAAAAAGAACCTTAAAGAGAATGGAAAACGATCACACAAAGATAAGAAAAATTAAATAACAAAATAATTGTGCCTAAATTACCAACAGAATTACGAAATCTAATATCTATTAGTTCCCCGGCAACGGCGCCAAAAACTTGATACACTCAGAACATAAATATATAATGGGAGCGTAAATTGCAGCAAGTGCACTGGTCGTATCAAGTAATAAAGTGGTGAAAAGTAAGGTTGTCGATCCCGAGGAACCAATAGAGTACTGGATCTATGGCAATTCTTATCAATATCTAGGTGATTAAAAAGGGGTTTTGAAATGTCTAATCTAAAAATTTAACTTAAAGCAACAAGAAAAATTTTATGACGAATCTATCAATTATGAACAAGGGAAATTAGAATTCACCCTAGATTTGTTAATCAAATTGCTACCAAGTTATGTCAACTAGTGGTTATAAGGTTATTCAAGTGAGTTTAGAAAATCCTTTTTAGGGATGTTGACCTTAAATCAATTAGTCGGCTTCCGCGTCTCCAATTAACCAAGGAATCAAAATTATGTTCATACACCTCCCGATGCTACAAACAACTAATGCCCTAAATCAATTAACCCTAATCCCTTAGTGATTAATTAACAAGAAACATTGCATTGCGCCCTCCATAAACTCTAATTAAACCAATTATCGCAACTCCCGTATTGACAATCAATCTAATTAAGAATTCCTAACAAATCCTAATCAATTCCCGTATCAAAAGGATTTCTAACAATTATAATCAAAGACTGATTATAATTGAAATCAAAGGAATTGCAATCATGAATAATCCTAATAATTCCTAATTACATAACATGGCTACAATTATCCTTTTAACATTCTAGAGTTTCATCCAATTTCCCACAAGGATGATTTAGAACATTATAGTATGAGTTGCATAAAAACAATTGAAATAAAGAGGTGCAATGGAATTCATATTAAACAACTAATAAATGGCATAAAAGAAAATAAAGTAAATGGAACAATTGCTATAATCTTCAAGAGCTTCAATCTTCCAAAATGACTCCTTGAATTCTTCAATTGAAAGCAAACTTCAACAAAATGACATTCTTTCTTCAAACTAAACTTTGGAAAAATCTAAAGTACCTAAGGAAATTCTAATGAGGCTAGAACAAAGAAGAAGAAAAAGAATTCTAAACAAAAGAAAGGATGGATTCTCCAACAAAAAGGGATGCTCTCAAGGTTCACACAAGGGGCCTATTTATAGATCCAAAGAGGAGGGGGATAAGGTTGATCTGATGAGGATTTGAGTCAGCAAATTAAATAAGATACGATTTTGGAGAGATTTTCGCAATGGATATCCGGGGAGTAATGAAGGCCGGTTCAAGGCCGGCGGCCTTGAATGTAGGCCGGCTTTAAGGCCGGCGGCTTTAATGCTTTTTAAGGCCGGTTTAACATAGGCCGGCTCAAGGCCGGCTCAAAGCCGGCGGCCTTGAATGTAGGCCGGCCCAAGGCCGGCGGCCTTTATTGCAATCCTCCGCTCGCTTCTTCAATTTTGTGAAAAACTCCTCCAATTAAATTGTAATTTACTTTTGGGTCCTCAAAACCTGTATTTTCACAATAAACACCATTAAGTATCATTTCTTTATATTTTCTTATAATATTGAAATAAATTTAATATAAGTCCAAAAGAAAATATAAGTATAATGTGATCTTATCAACTGGTTTCATCCTTCTCTCTTTTTTTTTTTTTTTTTTTTGGGATCTTGCAACCTATGTAACGAGTTTCCAGCCGATAATCCTAGGCTCGTCACCCAAGTTAACGAACGTTATCCCCTCAATTGAGGGCGTTCCTATGGGCTTTATTACTCGAGTTACAAGACCCTCTCAACTTTTGCCTTTATGGTATTTCATTTTATTACGGTAATTTCCTCGGTCGGCCGATCCCAGGCCAGACGACCTTAGGTGACCAGGTTTTAAAGGAACCCCATCGAACCTCTATTACCTTAACTTATTATTTTGACTAGTTAGTAGCGGAGTCAAACTTCGCTCTTCTGAGGGACCAAAGCCTGCCCATACTAACAAATCTTTTATTTTTCAAGTATAACATGCTTTCATTAAATTATTACTTTAAAGAGATCTTCTAAGAAGGATCACCAAGAGAATCATTTCATTTGCCCTTTCATGAAAGATTAAATGGCTCTCAAGATCTTTAAGTTTCACAACGATTTTATCCCATAACTTTGACTAAGTATCAATGTTCCAAAGAAGACAAAGGTGGCATGCACAACACTCTTTTAGAGGAATTCATTCACTAAATGCTAAAATACTATGTAATTTGCAATCATGATTTCAAAATTCGATTATCAAGCAAAAAAGAGAAAAACAAAAATTAGGGGAAATTTTTGAATGACTCATACAATTCAGCACAACCCTTATCAAATTTCTTTAGTATCCCCTTCCCCACACTTAGATTGAGACATTGTCCCCAATGTCTTTATCATTCAAGAACGTAATGAGAAATAAAGAGATAAAAAGAAAAAATAAAAAGAAAAGGAATTGAGACTTCCTTGGATTAAACAGGTGATGAACCAATTGCATAGCTAGCAGAATGTCAATCAGGATGAACTAGCACCATCCCGCTTCCTCTTAGCAGGGGTGGTCTTCTTCTTCTTGGTAAACTTCGGTTTAACTGCACAAGTCTTTTTGACCATCTGAATCAATCACAATGGTCTCAAAATAGGTTAGGTTCTTTTAATTACACAAAGAAAATGATAGGACTTGCATTGGGTTTCCGAAACAAGGAGGAAGATAGCACAGTTGAGATACACAACTAAGGTACACGATCGTGTACCTAGTTGTGTATCTACCCATCTAATACATGCACAAATTACCAAAGGAACGCTCAAAATCAGGACTTGTGGCTTTAGTATATTATCAATCTACCTTCCTGAAGGCTAAAAATGTAACTACAACACACCCAAAGCATCATCAAACGATAAAGTTCGAATTTTGATTCTAAGAAGCTAGGTGCGATAGTTTAGTGATCATAAAAAAAAATGGCCTCATAACTTAGTTTCTAAGAAGAAGATCGGAAAAGAAACACAACAACATTGTTCCAAAAACCCACAAAATCAAAGTCCCAAATATTCATGTTCAAACCCTAACTGTCGATTCACTTGTTTGGCAGCCACTCATGACATCAATCATACATGCATTCACGTGAGTTCAAAATGTCTACAGATCTATCAACAATCGACTTCCAAAATGCGAAATCACTCATCATACCATCATCATAGATGCAAGCATGTATGGTAGTCGTAAAAGAAAACCGAGCAGCAACCGTATTGCAATAAGTATTGAAGAAGAAGAAGAGAAAACTTACTTACCTTGAATCCTTGAAACGGAAGAAATTTATGGTGTGGAAAGAACAACCATGATGTAGAGGAGTAAAGTGGGAGTGAGTGGGTCAAATACACGAATGGAGAATGGGTCGTGTAAATGGCAGAGTGAAGTGAGGAGTCCTTTTATAGTACGAGCAGAAAAAATAGATACACGACCAAAGTACACGGTCATGTACTTTGGATTCCTTTTTGTGGGTTAGATACACAACCAGGTACACGAGCACGTACCTTGTTCGTGTATCGTGGGAGAGCATTCTGTGGGTTAAATACATGACCAGGTACACGAGCGTGTACCTTGTTCGTGTATCATGGGAGAGCATTCTGTGAGTCAAATACATGACCAGGTACACGAGCGTGTACCTTGTTCGTGTATATAAAGGGGGTGTTCTGTGGGTCAGATACACGACCAGGTACACGGGCGTGTACCTTGTTCGTGTATCGAATTATGCCTTTTGTGGGTCAGATACACGACCAGGTATACGAGCGTGTACCTTATTCGTGTATCTCTGATATGTACACAATGAACATTTTTTGAAGTGCACGGGAGGCCACACCATGACGTATTCCCCTTTTGTATTGCAAAGTCAATTTAGACACCCTCTGGCATGTGTGAAAAACCGGATACACCACTAGTGTACCCGGTTGTGCAGATCAAAGTACATACCTATCATCACTTCATCTTGCATTCCCTTGAAAAGGTCTCCCATCCTGAATTTCTCCACACTGAGAGCTTAAAAGAAGCTCTATTAAGGTGACTTTCATAGAATCCAAACTTGGTTAGCCCCTCTATAGCTTGTTGTCCTGCAAAAGTTACTCCAAAACAATGGGTGATAATAAAGAAAGTAAAGAGTAAAGAAGAAAACTTACCTAAACAACATGGGTTGCCTCCCAAGAAGCGCTGTTGTTTAATGTCATTAGCTCGACGTAATGAACCGATGGAGCTCAAATGGAGATGAGAATGAGGTTCAGCTCCTCCTTTTCTTCCAAAACTGTTTGGTCCCCAAAGTAATGCTTAAGCCTTTGACCATTAACCTTGAAAATGCCTTTCTCCGGGTGTTCGAACTCAACTGTGCCGTAGGGAAAAACCTTTTTTACCCGGAATGGATTGGACCATCTTCATTTAAGCTTCCCAGGGAACAATTTCAACCTAGAGTTGAAAAGTAATACAAAGTCCCCTTCATTAAACTGTCCATTCCATGGTAGCCGAGCATCATGAAACTTCTTGGCTTTCTCTTTGTATATATATGAATTGTCATATGCCATGAGCCTCCATTCATCTAGCTCATTAAGTTGCATCCTTCGATGTGCTCCAGACCAGATGAGATCTAAATTGGCAGATTTGATCGCCCAAAATGCCTTGTGCTGAATCTCAACTGGTAAATGGCAAGCTTTCCCGTAGACCAATCGATATGGAGTAGTATCAAGGGGGGTTTTGTAAGCTATCCGATATGCCCACAAAGCATCATCTAACTTCTCGGCCCAATCTTGTATATGGTGAGACACGGACTTCATTAAGATACGCTTTAGGTCCCTGTTTGAAACCTCCACTTGCCCACTAGTTTGGGGGTGATACGGCGTAGCAAGATGATGAGTCACCCCATATCGCTTAAGAATCTTTTCAACTTACGAATTACAAGTGTGTACCTCTATCACTTATGAGTGCCCGTGGGACCCCGAATCTACGGAAAAGCTTCTTCAAGAATTTAACAACCACCCGGGAGTCATTAGTCGACAAGGTTTGTGCTTCTACCCATTTAGAGACGTAATCCACGACTACCAATATGTATTTATTTCCGAAGGAAGGAAGAAAGGGCCCCATAAAGTCGATGCCCCACACATCGAATACTTCACACTCTAATATGTAATGTTGTGGCATTTCATTCCTTTTTGATATGTTACCATCCCTCTGGCATCGGTCACATCAAGCTATATATCTCTGAGCATCCCTAAACAATGACGGCCAGTAAAATCCTGCTTCTAATACTTTGTGCGCCGTCCTATTGGCACTATGATGTCCTCCCGTTGGCCCACTGTGATAGTAGAATAAGATTTTCCAGCCTTCTTCATAGGAAACACACCTTCGAATCATCTGATCAGCACAAATTCTGAATAAATGTGGATCCTCCCAGTAGTAGTACTTCAATTCGGTGAAAATTTTCTTCTTCTGCTGCTTGTTCATATTATTAGGAAGAGCCCTTGCCACTAGGTAATTGGCAATATTAGCAAACCATGGGATGATATCATCTTCAACGGTCTTGATGGCATACAATCATTCCTCAGGGAACTCATCGTTAATCTCAACTTCGTTCGGTCTTCCTAAACAGGGATTCTCCAAACGTGATAGGTGGTCGGCAGCTAGATTTTCGGCACCCTTTTTATCTCTTATCTCAAGATCAAACTCTTGAAGAAGTAAGATCAACCGAATGAGGCGTGGCTTTGCATCCTGTTTTGTCAGCAAGAATTTCAAGGTGGAATGATCTGTGTATACGATGACCTTAGATAAGATGAGATATGGTCTGAACTTGTCAAAGGCAAAGACAACTGCCAGCAACTCCTTCTCCGTGGTTGTATAGTTTTCTTGTGCAGGAGTGAGTGTTTTGCTAGCATAATGAATGGGTTGAAAGTATTTGTCCTTTCGCTGACCTAGAACAGCTCCCACCGCCGAGTCACTAGCATCACACATAATCTCAAAGGGAGCGTCCCATGTTGGTGTGACCATGATAGGTGCAGTGATGAGTTTTTGCTTGAGGAGTTCAAATGCATCAATGCATTCCTGGTTGAAGTCAAAGGAGGTATCCTTCTCCAAGAGTTTTGTCATCGGCCTAGCAATTTTTGAAAAATCTTTAATGAATCGTCGATAGAACCTTGCATGGCCAAGAAAACTTCATATTGCCTTAACTGAAGATGGTAGGGGAATTTAGAAATTTCTTCGATCTTTGCCTCATCCACTTCTATGCCTTTTTTGGAGATTTTATGGCCCAAAACAATACCTTCTTTTGCCATAAAATGACACTTCTCCCAATTTAGGACCAGGTTAGTATCTTCACAACGTTGCAATGCTAACTCAAGATGGTGTAGACACTCATCAAAAGAATTCCCGAAAAAAGAAAAATCATCCATGTATACTTCCATCTTATCTCCTACCATATCCTCAAAAATAGCCATCATGCATCGCTGAAAGGTGGCTGGAGCGTTGCATAATCTGAAAGGCATGCGTCGATAAGCGAAGGTCCCAAAAGGGCATGTGAATGTCGTCTTTTCCTGGTCTTCGAGTGTGATAGGAATCTGAAAATATCTAGACATCCCATCGAGGAAACAATAATATGCATGACCAGTTAACCTTTCAAGCATTTGGTCCATAAATGGAAGAGGAAAATGATCCTTTCGAGTTGCGTCATTTAGCTTGCGGTAATCTATACAAACTCTCCATCCAGTAACAGTTCTCATCGGGATAAGTTCATTTTTTTCATTCGGTACCACTATCGTACCACCTTTCTTCGGAACTACTTGAGTGGGGCTCACCTATGAGCTATCAGAAATCGGGTAGATCATTCCTACATCAAGCAATTTGATGAATTCCTTTTTTACAACATCTCTTATATTTGGATTAAGTCGGCGCTGCGGTTGTACCACTGGCTTGACACAATCTTCCATCAAAATTTTGTGTGTACAAAACGATGGGCTAATCCCCTTTATATCTGCAATTTTCCATGCAATTGCTTTCTTGTGTTGCCCCAGGACATGCAATAACCTTTCCTGCTGATTTCGATCTAGATTTAACGCAATTATGACTGGAAGTTTAGAATCTTCTTCCGAAACTGCATATTGAAGGTAGTCTGGCAGTTGTTTCAATTCTAGCTCAGGTGGTTCCTCAATTGAAGGTTTCGATCTCTGAATGGTGGATCTATTCATACCTTCAAAGCTTCTTTCTTCTCTCAACTCAGGATTATTATTAAGCTGATTGACAACTGCTCTAATCGCCATATTTTCAGGTTGCTCTTTCTCCCCATTCATCAAACACAATTCCAATGCATCACCAATCAATAGGTCTTGCAATGAATTCGAAACTGCGAAGTCGAGGTAGTCGATTGCATAGCATGTATCATCATGGTGCAGGCTTTGTTTTAGGATGTCAGGCATTTTCACTATGACCTCTTCATTTCCCACTCTCAACACTAACATCCCATCCCTAACATCAATTATGGCTCTAGTAGTAGCCAAAAATGGCCTCCCCAATATAAGAGGGACCTCCACATCTGCTTCCATGTCAAGGATGACGAAATCCGTTGGGAAGATGAAGTCCTGCACCTTCACTAATACATCTTCAACTACTCCTCTCGGAATTTGACTGATCGATCGGCTAACTAAAGACTCATTTTGGTCGGTTTCGGCTCTCCAATACCCAATTTCTGGAACATCTTGTATGGTATCAAATTAATGCTAGCTCCCAAATCAGCCAATGCCCGTTCTTCAGATAAATTCCCTATCAGGCAAGGGATGGTAAAGCTCCCAGGATCTTTTAACTTCTTTGGGAGTTTGTTCTGAATTACCGCAAAGCATTCTCCTCCTAAAGTTACAGTAGAGAACTCTTTAAGCTTCCGTTTGTTCGATAGTAGCTCTTTCAAAAATTTTGCAAATTGTGGCACTTGTGGTAATGCCTTAACCAGTGGAAGGTTAATATTCAATTGCTTGAATATCTCTAAAAATCTGCTATAGTGCTCATCTGTTCTATCCTTCTTGAGTCGTGCTGGATAAGGAACATTGGGCTTGTATTCTGGGATTAATGAAGGTGATGATTTCTCTTTAGGTGATTTTTTTGAATGCTTTCCCCCTTCTTTGAGAACTACTTGTTCTTTTGCTGGTTCAGTCACCCGACTCTCTTCTTCTTGAACCTTTGGTTGTAGTTCCTTACCACTTCGTAATGTGACAGCTTTAACATGTTCTCTAGGGTTGGTTTCCGTGTTTCCCGGTAGTGAACCTTGAGATCTCTCTGACAGAAGCTTAGCTATCTGACCGACCTGGTTTTCAAGATTGTGTATTGATGCCTCATGATTCCTCAAAGTTGAGTCTTGATTTTTCATAATCAAATCTAAGGACTTCTGTCTGTCTTCTAAATCCTTGATGAATTTTGTGAGGAGATCTTCAAGTGGCGGTTTGGAACTCTAGACCATTGGCCTCTGATAACCTGGTGGAGGATTTGGATTACCCTTCTGAATATTACTGTTGTTAGTCCAAGAAACATTTGGGTGATTTCTCCATCCTAGGTTATAAGTATTGCTGTATGGATTGTTCTGGGGCCGAATTGGGTTTCCCAAATAATCCACTTGCTCTA
Organism: Laguncularia racemosa; assembly: GCA_037954665.1. Classification (NCBI taxonomy): domain Eukaryota; kingdom Viridiplantae; phylum Streptophyta; class Magnoliopsida; order Myrtales; family Combretaceae; genus Laguncularia; species Laguncularia racemosa. Next base: position 42,493 of record JBBMOL010000642.1, read on the forward strand.
TTTGCCCTTCCTCACCACCTGAGGGTTCCACAATAGCCAGCTGATGTTATGAGACAGCCAACCCGTCGATCTTTCTAGATAAAGCCTCAACTTTGGACATGATAGAAGTAGCCACATCCACTTCAAGAATACCTACCACCTTCTTTTCTCTGCCCTTACCATGTGACCATTTATAATTATTCGCAGCCATGTCTTCAAAAAGAGTCAAACTTTCTTCAGGAGTTTTATGGTTCAAGGTGCCACCAGCTGTGGCATCTACTGTTTGTCTCGTTTGATAGTTCAACCCATTATAAAATATCTGAACTTGAAGCCACTCCGGGATCCCATGGTGTGGGCATTTCCGCATTGAGTCCTTGAATCTCTCCCAGGTTTCATATAACGTCTCCATGTCATACTGATGATAAGATTGAATCTCAGCTCGAAGTTTAGCGGTCTTTGAAGGAGGGAAGAATTTGCCCATAAACTTCTTAATCAGACCTTGCCATGTAGTAATGGAGTTCCTCAGTAATGAATTCAGCCACTGCTTAGCCTTGCCTTTCAAAGAGAATGGGAAGAGCCTAAGGTGGATCGCATCATCACTAACTCCATTAAATTTGAAGGTATCGCATATCTCCAAAAAGAGTTGGATATGCGCATTTGGATCTTCATCCTGTAAACCATCAAATTGAGTATATTGCTGCACCATCTGAATCACGGCAGGCTTAAGTTCAAAATTATTTTCCTCCACTCGAGGACGGACTATGCTAGAGATAACGCCTATCAAGTTTGCCCGGCAAAATCAGAATTGGTTCTAGGTGGCTCATTAACTTGGCCATCTCGATTATCAACCAGTTGATGATTCGGGGGATCCATAACAACATTTCCTTGATTCAGCTCTTGAGCACGATTATTAACTTGATCAGGCATTTCTTCCTTCAGTGATTCTCCTTGAATACCAAATGATGTTGACTCAGTCGAGTGTTGCTTTTTCTGATAACGACGAATAATTTTCTCTCACTCAGGATTAAAAACAGTAAGTTCCTTGGAGCGACTTCTGGTCATGCACTGTAAACGTAATACAAATCAATTATGAGCTCCAAATTGTCAGGAAGAAAAGGGAAAAAAGATAAGAAAGAAATAAATTGGTTAAATTAATAAGTAAAAAGCGTTTCTAATATTGGCGTATCCCCGGCAACGGCACCAAAAACTTGATCATTGCTAATCGTAGTTTTAATAAATTGAATTCTTGTTCTTAATCTTACCACGAAGCAATAGGCAAGCGCATCTATCGTAGCGTAATATAGCGAGTAAGCACAAGGTCGTCCCTTAGAGATACACCAACTACTAGTACTAACTCCGTTCCTATTATCTCACCGCCGCTTAAATATGTTGGTTGAAACTTAATTACTCTAATCTTAAAACTAATAACTCACTAACAACAATGGTTCGGAAGATTTATCAATTAACAAAAGCAACCTAGATCTTATTCTACTCCTTCTCTATCATGTAATTCATTAGATTTATGAAGATTGGCGTAGTTGACTTCTTATACTATCGAATTCTTTAGTCAAATTAACTACTTTCTCAAGTATATTAACCTATCTAATCCTAGGTTTATCAAATATGATCTCTCCTTAGTTAATAGCAACCTAGAATTGCAAAAAGCACATGAATTCGCATCAAAATAATCGTTGTAAATAGAAGACTCTTGTTTCCTATCTCTAGAAGAACAATCAAATCTCATTAATTGCATTAAATCTAATCATAAGAGCAATTTCTCAATTAACTAAGTTGATATCATGCATAAATTCATATTCCAAATCTATGAATCTAAGAAACAATTGAAGGGCATGCAATTAATCATAAGAAAGCCAACAACTTCACATTAAAAACCAAATCTTCATCACATGATAGAGAAGTTTCAAGTAAAATCTAGATTTAGGGTCTACTCCTCCATAAATTGGACAAAAGAAATGCAATTACTGGAAGAACAGATAAAATTCATAGTCACAACCCGTAAAGATAGAATCTTCTTCTTCGTGGGTCTTCTATCTCCTTTTGAATTGACAGAATCTTCTTCCCCCTACTGTTATGAGAGTTAGAGCAAGTACAAAATTCGTAACCTCCTTTCTAGGGCAAACTAACGGTCTATTTATACATGTACCCGGGTTGGATACATACACGAGCGGATACACGAGTAGTGTATCTCGTTCGTGTATCTCATGCTTGCTTCCAAGTGTCCTTATGTGAATATACACGAGCAAGTACATGGGAGTGTATATTGGTCGTGTATTTGAAACATTGTTGAACAGCAGCAAAACTTAGATACACGAGCAAAGTACATGGGCGTGTACTTTGATCGTGTACTTTCCAGACATCCGCTTCAGTATACACAAGCAAAGTACATGGGCGTGTATCTCGCTTGTGTACTTTCCAGAATTCTTTTCTTCACATGTATTGTATCCAATTCCTTCCAAACTTGATCCGACTCTTCAAAACTCCTTCCCTTAGCTCCAAAATACTCTAAAAGATCCTAAAATTAACATTCATTCCATTAAGCATCCTTTTCTTCAACAAATCATCTAAAAATTCAACAATAAAGCACAATTTCATTACTCTAGATAAGGGTATTTTGCGACTTATCACCATTCCTTCTCCTATTCAACATCAGTTGATCCCACCACACTATGGCATAATGTGAAAACTCAATGGTAGTAAGCTTCACTTTCTTTCTCCTACTATAATTGTGACAATCAAACACTAGCTCAACCTTCTTCTCCCATTCTAAGTATGCCTCGGGATCATTCTTCCCTTGGAAAGGAGGAATCTTCATCTTTATACTACTCAATTGATTATCCTCTTTATTCCTATCTCCTCTATCTTCCCAATCCCTAGTTCCTCTATTCCTACCACCATAACCTCTATAACTCCCAATAGAAGGTTCATCAAACTCATCATCAGAATTTTCATCTCCACCCTTTGTCCTCTCTTAGAAAAACTCTCCCTCTTACACCCTTGAAAGACGTTCTTAGATTGCTCCAGTTTCTGCTCTACTGTTTCATGAATTTGCTCCATTCCCTCCTTAAACATTCTCTTCATCTCACCCCTTAACGCCTCAATTACTAACCTAGCATCAAACCTCCCCCTCTCACCATCAGGAGAATTTTTCCTTGACATAGTTCCTATAATAAAAGGTTAGTACTAACACAAATATATATAGAATTAAACCTCACGATTCGCTCCCTCACGTGTTTCACTCAAAGAAGGATATCCCACATTCACTCGTGTATTCTCACAAACAGAGATGATATCAACTCACCAATCCCTCTTCTCAGTTCTCTTAGAACTAATCCAAACCACACCAAATTCTTCTGTAGAATTCAAGAACAAACTCTCCGGGCTTGAATTTTCCTTCTTCTTTTTTTGTTTGTTTTAGTTTTCGTTTTTCTCTTTTTTTTTGTGTTTTCATTCCCTTTTTTTTTTTTTTGTAACAAGGATCGATAGAATGAAACTAAACTACTCAAGAAACAATTAACACTATAGACTTGAGTATGAAGCAATGGTAATACGAACGATTGGAGTTAGGGTTTTGATGTTACCTTTCTCAAATCGAACTGATTTTTAACAAACCCAAGCTCTAATTAATGAGAGTCATGATGGGAGCCAAGCCAGAAGATGGAATGTAGACCCTCTTGAAGTGCCACCTGGACCGATCACAAGAACTCGAGCGAAATGATTCAAGGAAGCACTTAACGGTTGATAAAGGATGTCCACGAAGCCGGAAAGGATTGGAGTAACCATGAAGTCGGAAAGGATTGGAGCAACCATGAGAATGCCCTTGCTCTTGTATAAGTCATAACGGATACGGGTTGAAGGGGGCGTGTCTTTACAAGGCACGGCCGTGTATGGTGTCAAGAATATCTACAGAAACATACACGTCCAGAAAGGCACGGCTATGTATACTTTCTACGCCGGCTACTACGCCGGCTCCAACACCGTCGGCCTTTTATTCCCTGTTTTGTTATTTTTCCGCAACTTTATGATGTTATGTCGTTTTGGGCTTTTATTATTACGAATTGTAAACCCTACTATAAAGCCTCTAGGGTTGAGAACAAAAACAACAGACACATACAAGGTTGAATAACATATTTGAGAAAATTCCTCTCTTGGTTCTTTAAAGAACTTCTCTTGAACTTATCGGATTTTCTTCTGTGGCGTTCATCCCGACTTATCAATCGGTCTTTCATCCCGATTGTGGCGTCCACATAATATACCAAGGTTCTTGCCACACTTATAGGCAACGGGTCGCGGTTCCACTTGATTGTGTTTGGCATCTTGGGTAGCAATTCCGAATGTATTGGTATTGGCTTTCATCACACGTGGGCGTGGTTCGTATCAGTTTGGTATCAGAGCCTAGGTTTGTTAAAACATCAGTTTGGTTTGAGGAAGGTAACATCAAAACCCTAACTCCAATCGTTCATATCGATTGTTCATATCAAGTTCATAGTGTTAATTTTCTATTGAAAGTGTAGTGCCTCCTATTCAATTTTGTTACAAAAAAAAATAAAATTCATGACAAAAAAAAAGGAACGTGATCAAGAGCAAAAACAAAGGCAACAAAAGGAAAGAAAAAGAGGAAAATTTCAAGCCCCTAGAGTTGTTTTGAATTCTACGGAAGGGATTGGTGTAGTTTGGGTTAGTTCTAAGAGAATTGAGAAGAGGAATTGGTGAGTTGATATCATCATTGCTTGTGAGAATACATGAGTGACTGTGTGATATCATCCTTTGAGTGAAACACGTAAGGGAGTGTATCGTGAGGCTTAATCATAAATATTTGTGTTAGTACTAACCTTTTTCTACAAGAACTATGTCGAGGCAACATTCTCCTGAAGGTGAGAGGGGAAGGTTTGATGCTAGGTTAGTGATTGAGGCGTTGAGAAGTGAGATGAAGAGGATGTTTCAGGAGGGCATGGAACAAATTCATGAGACGATGGAGCAAAAACTAGAGCAAACTAAAAACGTCTTCCAAGGGCGTAAGAGGGAGAGTTGTTCTAGGAGAGTACAAAGGGGTGGAGATGAAATGTCTGATGAGGAATTTGATGAACCTTCTGTAGGGAGTATAGAGGTTATAGTGGTAGGAATAGAGGAACTAAGGATTGGGAAGATAGAGGAGATAGGAATAGAGAGGATAATCAATTGAGTAGTATAAAGATGAAGATTCCTCCTTTCCAAAGGAAGAATCATCCCGAGGCATACTTAGAGTGGGAGAAGAAGGTAGAGATGGTATTTGATTGTCACAATTATAGTGGGAGAAAGAAAGTGAAGCTTGCTGCCATTGAATTTTTGGATTATGCCATAGTGTGGTGGGATCAACTGATGTTGAATAGAAGAAGGAATGGCGAACCACCTATTGAGTCTTAGGAAGAGATGAAGAGGGTGATGAAGAAGCGGTTTGTGCCTGCGTATTACTATTGTGAATTACACAACAAATTGCAAACTTTAAGCAGGGAAGCCAAAGTGTGGATGAGTATTTCAAGGAGATAGAGGTTACTATGATTAGGGCGAATGTAGAGAAAGATAGAGAAGCTACCATGGCTATGTTTCTTGCTGGATTGAATAGAGAAATTCAAAATGTCTTAGAACTGCAGCATTATGTAGAATTGGAAGATATGGTTCATATGGCTATAAAGGTTGAGAACCAACACAGGGGGAAAGGTAGTAGTACTAAAGGTTTCAATAGGGTGCTGGTTCGTCCACCTGGAAGACTAACCAATGGAAGAAAGAAGAAAAGCCTTTACCCACCAAACCAAAAGGCGAGTAGAGGCAAGCGGGTTCTACTTCTGGTAACCAAGGTAAACCTGATTCTTCTACTCCTAGAAATCGTGATATTAGATGTTTTAAATGCCAAGGCAGAGGCCATATTGCTAGTCAATATCCGAATAGGCATGTTATGATTCTGCGTAATGATGGTGAGTATGAGACTAAGGGGGATAGTGAAGAGGATGATATGCCTCCATTAGAGGACGCTAGTGATGACGAGGAGCCTGTAGTAGGGAAGTTAATGGCAGTAGTGAAGCGAGCTTTGAATGTGCAAGTGAAGGAAGAAGAGGAGGTGCAACGAGAGAATATCTTTCATATTAGATGTTATCTAGGTGATCATATTTGCAATTTGATCATTGATGGAGGGAGTTGCACTAATGTGGTGAGTACTTTTATTGTTGAGAGGTTAGGACTCAAGACTACTAAACACCCTGGTTCATATAAATTGCAGTGGCTGAATGATAGTGGCGAGACTAAGGTGAGTAAGCAAGCCTTGATTGCTTTTCACATCGGTAGGTATGAGGATAAGGTGTTATGCGATGTAGTGCCAATGCAGGCATGTCATGTGTTGTTAGGGAGGCCATGGCAGTTTGATAGAAAGGTTGTTCATGATGGCTTTTCTAATAAGTATATGCTTGTTCACTAGGGGAAAAGCTTTAATCTTAAACCCTTAACACCTAAACAGGTGTATGAGGATCAGTTGCAGCTACAACAGTCTTTTGCAAAATATAAGGTAAGTGAAAAACATAGGGAGAGTGAGAGAACAAAAGACAGCGAGAAAGAAAAGGAACACAAAAGTCAATACCAAAAGGAGAAAGAGAGGAAGGCTGGAAAGAGCGTGAGAGACCAAGTTGAAGGGGGATCAACTTTGGTGATGAGTGAAAAGGAGAGTGCAACCTTGCAAAAGGAGAGTTGTGCAGCAAGAGCGAGTGTAGTGAGGAGAGTGTTAGTGATGAAGCAACCTATGTTGTTGTTGGTTTTTAAGGAAACTTGTTTGAATACTAACGAACCTTTTAACTCTTTGCCTAGTGTGGTTGTGTCTATTGTGCAGGTGATCGTTGCCAATCGTAGTTTTAATATTTATAATGCATGTTCCTAATTCTAACTACGTTGCAATAGGCAAGTGTACCTACCGTGGACGTAATATAGTGTCAAGTATAGGGTCGTCCCATAGAGATACACCAACTACTAGTACTAACTCCGTTCCAATTATCTAACCGACGCTTAAATATGTTGGTTGAAACTTAATTACTCTAATCTTAAAACTAATAACTCACTAACAACAATGGTTCTGAAGATTTATCAATTAACAAAAGCAACCTAGATCTTATTCTACTCCTCTATCATGTAATTCATTAGATTTATGAAGATTGACGTAATTGACTTCTTATACTGTTGAATTCCCTAGTCAAGTTAACTACTTTCTCAAGTATATTAACCTATCTAATCTTAGGTTTATCAAATAGGATCTCTCCTTAATTAATAGCAACCTAGAATTGCATAAAGCACATGAATTCGCATCAAAATAATCAATGTAAACAGAAGACTCTTGTTTCCTATCTCTAGAAGAACAATCAAATCTCATTAATTGCATTAAATCTAATCATAAAAGCAATTTCTCAATTAACTAATATGATATCATGCATAAATTCATATTCTGGATCTATGAATCTAAGAAACAATTGAAGGGCATGCAATTAATCATAAGAAAGTCAACAACTTCGCATTAAAAACTGAATCTTCATCACATGACAGAGAAGTTTCGAATAAAATCTAGATTTAGAGTCTACTCCTCCATAAATTGGACAAACGAAATACAATTACTGGAAGAATAAATAAAATTCATAGTCACAGCCCTTAAAGATAGAATCTTCTTCTTCGTGGGTCTTCAATCTCCTTTTGAATTGACGAAATCTTCTTTCCCCTACTGCTATGAGTGTCAGAGCAAGTACAAAATTCGTAACTTTCTTTCTAGGGCAACTAACGATCTATTTATACATGTACCCGGGTTGGATACATACACGAGCGGATATACGAGTAGTGTATCTCGTGCTTTCTTCTAAGCTTCCTTATGTGAATATACACAAGCAAGTGCATGGGAGTGTACATTGGTCGTGTATTTGAAACATCGTTGCACAGCAGCAAAACATGGATACACAAGCAAAGTACATGGGCATGTACTTTCCAGACATCCACTTCAGTATACACAAGCAAAGTACATGGGCGTATATCTCACTCGTGTACTTTCCAAACATCCACTTCAGTATACACAAGCAAAGTACATGGGCGTGTATCTCGCTTGTGTACTTTCTAGAATTCTTTTCTTCACGTGTATTGTATCCAATTCCTTCCAAACTTGATCCGACTCTTCAAAACTCCTTCCCTTAGCTCCAAAATACTCTAGAAAATCCTGAAATTAACATTCATTCCATTAAGCATCCTTTTCTTCAACAAATCATCTAAAAATTCAACAATAAAGCACAATTTCATTACTCTAGATAAGGGTATTTTGTGACTTATCAAACTTCCCCACACTTAAGTCTTTGCTTGTCCTCAAGCAAAAAAAAACATTAATCAAACTTCTCATTAATCATGTTTGTCGTTACCAAATAATACTACTCACACATTAACATTTATGAATTTTAATCTTTAAAGCTCAATGCAATCCCTCAGTCTAATGAGTGTGCTTCTCACCTTGTCGTGAAAGTATTGTAACAAAGATACTTTAGTCAAATTTCTAGGATTAATCAAAGTAGACCAATCTTTACCCTTGTCATTTTAACAATAGCTTTCATGATAAAAATTAGACACAAGATCAATCAAAGCAAAAGGAAACGTGGTACATTTCAACCACCATTAAAAAGTCTAATATCTTCTCAATTATCTCTCTTAGTGAAGCAATCAATAATGAAAATACATTGCATCTATGTTTCCCCTGGATTCCTCCTCCTTTTTGGTTTATCTCTTCAAAGATTTTATTCTTTGTAATAGTTTACACTGGTTTCATCCTTCTTCTTTTTTTTTCTTTTTTTTTTTTGGAATCTTGCAACCTATGTAACGAGTTTTCAGCCGATAATCCTAGGCTCATCACCCAAGTTAACGAACGTTATCCCCTCAATTGAGGGCGTTCCTATAGGCTTAATTACTCGAGTTACAAGACCCTCTCAACTTTTGGCTTTATGGTATTTCATTTTATTACGGTAATTTCCTCGGTCGGCCGATCCCAGGCCAGACGACCTTAGGTGACCAGGTTTTAAAGGAACCCCATCGAACCTCTATTACCTTAACTTATTATTTTGACTAGTTAGTAGAGGAGTCAAACTTCGCTCTTCTGAGGGACCAAAGCTTGCCCATACTAACCATTCCTTTATTTTTCAAGTATAACATGCTTTCATTAAATTATTACTTTAAAGAGATCTTCTAAGAAAGATCACCAAGAGAATCATTTCATTTGCCCTTTCATGAAAGATTGCATGGCTCTCAAGATCTTTGAGTTTCACAACGATTTTATCCCATAACTTTGACTAAGTATCAATGTTCCAAAGAAGACAAAGGTGACATGCACATCACTCTTTTAGAGGAATTCAGTCACTAAATGCTACAATACTATGTAATTTGCAATCATGGTTTCAAAATTCGATTATCAAGCAAAAGAGAAAAAGAAAAATTAGGGGAAATTTTTTTTTTTTTTGAATGACTCATACAATTCAGCACAACCCTTATCAAATGTCTTTAGTATCCCCTTCCCCACACTTAGATTGAGACATTGTCCCCAATGTCTTTATCACTCAAGAATGTAATGAGAAATAAAGAGATAAAAAGAAAAAAAAATAAAAAGAAAAGGAACTGAGACTTCCCGGGATTAAACAGGTGATGGACCAATTGCATAGCTAGCAGAATGTCGATCATCTATATCGATGAAGTTCGCCAATGAAAGTTATGGGACCAGTTGCATTCGCGGGATAGCACCTAGATCAGCAAAGCTCAACACAACAAAAACGAAAGGTAAAAGATTAAATAGAGATCAGTCATTATTATTACAGTCATCCGACAAGAAATAGTCTAGCTTAATAGAAAGAGCTCCTCGGATATGCAGAATAAAATAGTTAACTTAAAGTCATTCATTAGTCAGAACTAGTCTCCTCATCTGCATCATCTTCATCATCTGTTTCATCGTCTTCATCCTCACTTTCCTCACCCTTGGCAATGGTTGGTTCCACTTCCTCAGTGGTTTCCTCAATTTCCTCTTCACTTTCTCCTCACTTTCTCCTTCATTTTCCTTGTCTTTATCGCCGCTAGCCTCAACTTCCTCTTCAGCTTCAGAGGAAGAGGCATAAGTGGGCAAACTAGCTTGCCCTGCTGGGAAGCACTTAGCCAACGACTGGAAGGCGTGAACTACAAATTTCTTAAATTTTTTTTGTTTCTTTTTCATCCCTTGTAGTTGCACTTTCATCTTACCTTGGGTCTTCTCAATAGATGCTAAGCGATCAAGCACCCGCTTCGATGTAGGAATAGAAGACTCACCAGGTGAAGATAAGGAAGGAGCAGCTTTGGAGGATTGTGCAGAAGGAGGTGGCCTGCTAGAAGTGCAGGAAGTTCCTGTGGTTTTTTTCACTCCCCACTTGGCAAACGGCCCATTAGAGATTCTTTCCTGATTGCACTTGGCAGCCTCTGGCTTAGGGTCTTGGAAAATGTCCATGCTCTTCAGCAAATGAGTGATGAAGCTGCCACAATAAATCCCCTTAGAACGGGAGTCATGTGCCTGTCTCCATAGATAAAAGGCCAACTCCAACCCGATATTAATTTGATATCCGTGGGAGATGCTGTAAAGATAGAAGATTTCAAAGTTATTGACAACTCCCTTACTGCTTTTTCAGGCTCCAATTGTGTTTGTCAAGAGCCAATGACAAAATTTAAGGCAGTCATCCTTAATTAGAGAGGCCTTAGAGCTGGATGGAAAGTACTCTTGAGTCGGGTTTCCGGTCAACTCCTCCTGGCATACCTGATTGTTCACGTTGGAAGGCCAACGACAATGTAAATCCTGAAACTCAGGTGTCCAGGTAAAAGCTTCAGTGTAGAAGCCCATGAGAGAACAGAACTGGCGTGTCCAGGTAAAAGCTTCAGTGTAGAAGCCCATGAGAGAACAGAACTGGCGGATAGTACAGTTGTGCCATTGCCCATACACTTCAAAACTAAAAGAGTTGTCCCATCCTTTTTCAATTTCTGTCTTCTGTATCGGCATAGTGGACAGGAACTCAAGAGTAACATCCCGATATGCTGGATCTTGTATGGTGAACAGGACCTCCCATGGGCCGGTGGCAAGGATCTCCTTCATTGGTTGAACTAGTCCATACCCTTCCAGCATGCCCCAATCCAAATATTGGTGTGCACCAAACGGTTTCCGTGAGAGAATTTCAAACCGCTTCTTGCTCCATGGCTCCTCCGCAACTCTTCGGGGAGGTGGAGCGGAGGATGAACTAGCACCATCCCGCTTCCTTTAGCAGGGGTGGTCTTCTTCTTCTTATTAAACTTTGGTTTAACTGCACAAGTCTTTGTGACCATCTGAAGCAATCACAATGGTCTCAAAATAGGTTAGGTTCATTAATTACACAAAGAAAATGATAGGACTTGCATTGGGTTTCCGAAACAAGGAGGAAGATAACACAGTTGAGATACACGACCAAAGTACACGACCGTGTGCCTAGTTATGTATCTACCCATCTAATACATGCACAAATTACCATAGGAACACCCAAAATCAAGTCTTGTGGCTTTAGTATATTATTAACCTACCTTCCTGAAGGCCAAAAATGTAACTACAACACACCTAAAGCATCATCAAACGATAAAGTTCGAATCTTGATTCTAAGAAGCTAGGTGCGATAGTTTAGTGATCATAAAAAAAAATGGCCTCATACTTTGGTTTCTAAGAAGAAGATCGGAAAAGAAACACAACAACATTGTTCTAGAAACCAACAAAATCAAAGTCCCAAATATTCATGTTCAAACCCTAACTGTTGATTCACTTGTTTAGCAGCCACTAATGACATCAAACATACATGCATTCACGCGAGTTCAAAATGTCTACAAATCTATCAACAATTGACTTCCAAAATGCGAAATCACTCATCATACCATCATCATAGATGCAAGCATGTATGGTGGTCATGAAAGAAAACCGAGCAGCTACCGTATTACAATAAGTATTGAAGAAGAAGAAGAGAGAACTTACTTACCCTGAATCCTTGAAACGGAAGAAGTTTGTAGTGTGGAAGGAACAATCACCGTATGGAGGAGTAGAGTGAGAGTGAGTGGGTCAAATACACGAATGGAGAATGGGTCGTGTAAATGGTAGAGTGAAGTGAGGAGTCCTTTTATAGTATGAGCAGAAAAATTAGATACACGACGAAGTATACGGTCGTGTACTTTGGATTCCTTTTTGTGGGTTAAATACACGAGCGTGTACCTTGTTTGTGTATCGTGGGAGAGCATTCTGTGGGTTAGATACACAATTTTACATATCGTGGCATTTGTGATAATGCCTCAACCAGTGGAAGGTTGATATGCAATTGCTTGAATATCTCTAAAAATCTACCATAATGTCCATCTGTTCTGTCTTTCTTGAGTCGTGTTGGATAAGGAACATTGGGCTTGTATTCTAGGATTAATGGAGGTGATGATTTCTCTTTAGGTGATTTTTCTGAATGCTTTTCCCCTTCTTTGAGAACTACTTGTTCTTTTGCTGGTTCAGTCACCCAACTCTCTTCTTCTTGAACCTTTGGTTGTAGTTCCTTACCACTTCGTAATGTGACAGCTTTAACATGTTCTCTAGGATTGGTTTCCGTGTTTCTCGGAAGTGAACCTTGAGATCTCTCTAACAGATGCTTAGCTATCTAACCGACCTGGTTTTCAAGATTGTATATTGATGCCTCATGATTCCTCAGAGCCGAGTCCTGATTTTTCAAAATCAAATCTAAGGGCTTCTACCGGTCTTCTGAATCCTTGATGAATTTTGTGAGGAGATCTTCAATTGGCAGTTTGGAACACTGGACCATTGGCCTCTGATAACCTGGTGGAGGATTCGGATTGCCCTTCTGAATATTACTGTTGTTAGTCCAAGAAAAATTTAGGTGATTTCTCCATCCTAGGTTATAAGTATTATTATATGGATTGTTCTGGGGCCAAATTGGGTTTCCCAAATAATCCACTTGCTCTGTTTGCCCTTCCTCACGACCTGAGGGTTCCACAATAGCCAGCTGATGTTGTGAGACAGCGAACCCATCGATCTTTCTAGATAAAGCCTCTACTTTGGACTTGATAGAAGTTGCCACATCCACTTCAAGAATGCCTGCCACCTTCTTTTCTCTGCCCCTACCATGTGACCATTCATAATTATTCGCGGCCATGTCTTCAAAAAGAGTCAAACTTTCTTCAGGAGTTTTATGGTTCAAGGTGCCACCAGCTGCGGCATCTACTGTTTGTCTCGTTTGATAGTTCAACCCATTATAAAATATCTGAACTTGAAGCCACTCTGGGATCCCATGGTGTGGGCATTTCCGCATTGAGTCCTTGGATCTCTCCCAGGTTTCATACAACGTCTCCATGTCATACTGATGATAAGATTGAATCTCAGCTCGAAGTTTAGCGGTCTTTGAAGGAGGGAAGAATTTGTCCATAAACTTCTTAATCAGACCTTACCTTGTAGTAATGGAGTTCCTCGGTAAAGAATTCAGCCACTGCTTAGCCTTGCCTTTCAAAGAGAATGGGAAGAGCCTGAGGCGGATCGCATCATCACTAACTCCATTAAATTTGAAGGTATCGCATATCTCTAGAAAGAGTTGGATATGCGCATTTGGATCTTCATCTTGTAAACCATCAAATTGAGTATATTGCTGCACCATCTGAATCAGGGCAGGCTTAAGTTCAAAATTATTTGCCTCCACTTGAGGACGGACTATGCTAGAGCTGACGCCTATCAAGTTTGGCATGGCAAAATCAAAATTAGTTCTAGGTGGCTCATTAACTCGGCCATCTCTATTATCAACCTGTTGATGATTCGGGGGATCCACAACAACATTTCCTTGATTAAGCTCTTGAGCACGATTATTGAATTGATCAGCTATTTCTTCCTTTAGTGATTCTCCTTGAATACCAAATGATGTTGACTCAGTCGAGTGTTGCTTTTTCTAATAACGACGAATAATTTTCTCTAGCTCAGGATTAAAAACAGCAAGTTCCTTGGAGCGACTTCTGGTCATGCGTTGTAAACGTGATACAAATCAATTATGAGCTCCAAATTCTCAAGAAGAAAAGGGAAAAAAGATAAGAAAGAAATAAATTGGTTAAATTAATAAGTAAAAAGTGTTTCTAATATTGGCGTATCTCCGGCAACGACGCCAAAAACTTGATCATTACCAATCGTAGTTTTAATATTTATAATGCCTGTTCCTAATTCTAATTACGTTGCAATAGGCAAGTGTACCTACCATGGATGTAATATAGTGTCAAGTACAGGGTCGTCCCATAGAGATACACCAACTACTAGTACTAACTTCGTTCCTATTATCTAACCGATGCTTAAATATGTTTGTTGAAACTTAATTACTCTAATCTTAAAACTAATAACTCACTAACAACAATGGTTCTGAAGATTTATCAATTAACAAAAGCAACCTATATCTTATTATACTCCTTCTCTATCATGTAATTCATTAGATTTCTGAAGATTGACGTAATTAACTTCTTATACTGTCGAATTCCCTAGTCAAGTTAACTACTTTCTCAAGTATATTAACCTATCTAATCCTAGGTTTATCAAATAGGATCTCTCCTTAATTAATAGCAACCTAGAATTGCATAAAGCACATGAATTCGCATCAAAATAATCGATGTAAATAGAAGACTCTTGTTTCCTATCTCTAGAAGAATAATCAAATCTCATTAATTGCATTAAATCTAATCATAAAAGCAATTTCTCAATTAACTATTATGATATCATGCATAAATTCATATTCCGGATCTATGAATCTAAGAAACAATTGAAGGGCATGCAATTAATCATAAGAAAGTCAACAACTTTGCATTAAAAACCAAATCTTCATCACATGACAGAGATGTTTCGAATAAAATCTAGATTTAGAGTCTACTCCTCCATAAATTGGACAAACGAAATACAATTACTGGAAGAATAAATAAAATTCATAGTCACAGCCCTTAAAGATAGAATCTTCTTCTTCGTGGGTCTTCAATCTCCTTTTGAATTGACAGAATCTTCTTTCCCCTGCTGCTATGAGTGTTAAAGCAAGTACAAAATTCGTAACTTTCTTTCTAGGGCAACTAACGGTGTATTTATACATGTACCCGGGTTGGATACATACACGAGTGGATATACGAGTAGTGTATCTCGTCCGTGTATCTCGTGCTTTCTTCTAAGCTTCCCTATGTGAATATACACGAGCAAGTACATGGGAGTGTACATTGGTCATGTATTTGAAACATCGTTGTATAGCAGCAAAACTTAGATACACAAGCAAAGTACATGGGCGTGTATCTCACTCGTGTACTTTCCAGACATCCACTTCAGTATACACAAGCAAAGTGCATTGATAGGAATAAAAATCCGACAAGACCTATCATTAGGGCAAGAACCAAAGGAATTCAAATCTTGGTGTTGAGGGCCCATTTTGAGCAGATCGACCCTAGAATTATTCGTTTACTAACCTCTTTTATCTTATTCATGTATTTTATATTCCAACAGGAATACTTATCATGCTTTACAGGGCAATGGACAAACTCACTTAAACTTAGCTTGTGGGTTATCCATGGACCGACCTGAACCGGCGATGAGTTGGGCCGATGGATCCTATAGATGATCGGCATCTTGAAGAGCATTTCTTTTATGTATTTTTCATTTTTATGAACTATTTTTGGTTGTATTTGGTTTTGGGACACTTTTATTTCCTTGTAATTTTCATTTAGGGTTAGCCACCTTAAAAGTGGCAAACTTGTAATTTTGAGACTTTTTAACCTTAGGAGTAGCAAGTATAAATACTTGCTTAAGAGAGGATTTGGGGAGGCTTATTTTGCAGAACAAACACTTCACATTTCGTGAGAGGGCTTAGGGTTTTCCTAATTCCAAATTCTCTTATCAATTTCAATCCCAAGAAGTTGAAATTGTGGCGAGTGCAACATCTTGAAATTGTGAGTTATATCAATTTCATTTTGTTGTGATTCCTTTTCTTCTCTAGTGTGTCATATCTAGGGTTGAATTGAGATATTTCTTGGTCAGAAATACTTCTTATTGTTCACGAATTCTTGTGCTTATTTGAATTATTTATCAATTATATTTGGTTCATCATTGAAAATTTCCTTAGGAAACGTGTTCTTCACTATTTGAAAGGGATTATTTTTGTTACGGTTTTTCTTTTGTCATTTGAAGTTTATTTGCGTGGATTATATGAAATTAAGAGGTTGTTAGAAGGTATTATCAGTGTGGTATTCTAATTATAGCATTGGACATTTGGAATTCATCATATCTTCACTTGGTTCACGTCATTTTGCCCATATTTTTGGATCCGATTTTGCCTTGACTTGAGATAGTTTTTCTTAAGTCTTTTGAATGTGCTTTCAAGTGTGTTTAGGCACATCATATTTTGGTATCAGAGCACAAGTTGAGATAAGGGATTAAGTGTTGGTTAATTTCGTGATTAGGGTTCTTCATATTTGAACCGAAATTGTGTGTTGTGGATTTGAGTTGCAAAATTGTCTTGATTGAGAATCTAATTTATTGCTTGTTGAAGTTGGATTGGAGGGATTGTTGTAGCTTCTTGAGACTAATTATTTTTGTGGAAAGGAAGAAGAATAGAAGTGTTGTTAATTCAACATTTTGTGAAATTAAAAAAAAAATTGCCTTTTCTTACCATGACTAGCTTGTTGCGTGGAGGAGGTTGTGAAGCTTGTTGTTGTGTGAATCTTTGTGCAATTCGGAGTTGGAGCATTTGCAATTTCCAGATTTGAAGTGTGTAGGAGGATAAGCATTCATTTGAAATTCAAATACCTTCTTTAAGTTTGAAAGCAATTCATTGAGTAGCATTGAATAAGTGTTATTTGAATTTGAATTATTTTTTACCATTTGTGGAGAAGGTTGCATTTAGTGGAGTGATTTCAAATTTGAATTTTGTTGCTACCATTGCTTTGGTTTATGGTGGGAATTTGTGGAAGTTGTGTGGAGTAAGGTGCTACACATTGAGGCTAAAGTGTGAGAGTGTATTACAAGGTTAACAAACCGTGAAGGGGAAGTGTGGTGTTTCAATAGTGAAGTAAAATTGTGTAGTGTGTGCATTTTTGGACATTGGAGGAATCATAATTATTATTTTCATATTTGAAATCAGAATTGAAAGTGTACATTAAGAGGTCAATTTGAAATCTCAAATACACATTAAGTCATAATTAATTGTGTATCATTTGAATTTGAAAAGCCTCTTACCATTCGTGGAGTTGTGCACTTATTGAACAAGCTGCCTTATCTTGTGTTGAAGTTGTGGTTTTGGTTGTATTTTGTGGAAGTGAATTATGCCATGGCTAGAGGAGTGTAGTTGGAGTTAAATTCTTGTTAATTTAGTAGAGGTTGTGTACATTTGACATTGGTTATTGTATGTGTTGTCAAGGACTTTGTTAGTAGTGGCATAAAGCGTCTTGAATCGTGAGCATAAGGGGACTTTTGTGGCGGTGGATGGTATGTTGTGTGAGTATTTTCCTTGCTGCCCATTGTGTATTTAAGTGGTGAGAAATCAAGGCAAGAATAAGGAAAGTGAGTAGTAGAATTTAAAATTCAAACAAGTCATTAAAGTGTGAAAGTAATTAAACTAGTTACTTAAACACTTGTAGTTGAATTTAATTCTATTTACTTGAAAGTAGTTGAGTGTACTTCACTTGTAGCTTGGTTGTGTGCTTGAACCGTGGAAGTGTGAAGATAATTATTGTGTTGTTGGGTTTGAACACAATCATATCTAGTGAAATGTTTCATTATGCTAATGTATTGCGCCGGACATTGACTACATTTACTACTAAGGATGACGAACAAAGGGAAAACTTGTTCCATACTTCTTGTAGGGTACAAGGAAATTTATGTGTCCTTATAGTTGATGGTGGTTGTTGTACCAATGTGGTAGCAGCATCGATGGTATCGAAACTAAAACTTGCTATTACTCCACATCCTGAACCGTATATATTACATTGGCTTAATGATCAGGGGCATTTGCATGTAACCTAAAGAGCTAGGGTACCATTCAGTGTAGGGGATAAATACTTTGATGAGATTGAGTGTGATATTGTGCCTATGTGTATATCCCATATATTGCTTGGCAGGCCTTGGTTATATGATAGCAGGGTTTTACATGATGGCTTCAGGAATACTTATGTATTCCAGAAGGAGGGAAAACGAATTATTCTGAATCCAATGTCGCCTTCAGAGGTTCAAAGGGTTCAGCAACAAATCAGTAGACCATCAGTGGGCCATGAGCAATCGAACAAACCTTTAGAGCACAAAATTTGTCAGACATAGATGTGCCAACCTTCAGAGGATCCTGATGATCGTAGTCAGACGAGCAGACCAACGGGGAGCCAGACTGTTCAGAGACAGTTATGTTCACCTTCAGAGGTTTTAGAGGGTAATGAGCAGTTGGACTAACCATTAGAAGACCATGAGGATCAGCAACATACATATGAGTTAGAAAAAGAGGAAACAGTTTCAGTGGAACAGGTTGATACAGGGGTAACTTTAGTGGATAATGGGTCATTATTTGTGTTGCAGAAGAGATACATCCTGGAAATGGAGGAGAGAAGACAATCACCACCTATAGTATTTTAGATATTCGGATTCTGCAGAGATATTTCTTTAGGTGACTTGCTAGGAGGAAACAAAGTCACTACTGCATTTGATCTACTAGATTTGAGGACAAATCTTTTTGAGGCCCGAGGAGATGATAGGAATAAAAATCCGATAAGACCTATCATTAAGGCAAGAACCAAAGGAATTCAAATCTTGGTGTTGAGGGCCCATTTTGAGCAGATCAACCCTGGAATTATTCGTTTACTAACCTCTTTTATCTTATTCATGTATTTTATATTCCAACAGGAATACTTATCATGCTTTACAGGGCAATGGACAAACTCACTTAAACTCAGCTTATGGGTTATCCATGGACCGACCTGAACCGGCGATGAGTTGGGCCGATGGTTCTTATAGAAGACCGGCATCTTGAAGAGCATTTCTTTTATGTATTTTTCATTTTTATGAACTATTTTTGGTTGTATTTGGTTTTGGGAAACTTTTATTTTCTTGTAATTTTCATTTAGGGTTAGCCACCTTAAAAGTGGCAAACTTGTAATTTTGAGCACTTTTTAACCCTAGGAGTAGCAAGTATAAATACTTGCTTAAGAGAGGGTTTGAGGAGGCTTATTTTGCAGAACAAACACTTCACATTTCATGAGAGGGCTTAGGGTTTTCCTAATTCCAAATTCTCTTATCAATTTCAATCTCAAGAAGTTAAAATTGTGGCGAGTGCAACATCTTGAAATTGTAAGTTATATCAATTTCATTTTGTTGTGATTTCTTTTCTTCTCTAGTGTGTCATATCTAGGGTTGAATTGAGATATTTCTTGGTCAGAAATACTTCTTATTGTTCATGAATTATTGTGCTTATTTGAAGTATTTATCAATTATATTTGGTTCATCATTGAAAATTTCCCTAGGAAACGTGTTCTTCACTATTTGAGAGGGATTATTTTTGTTACGGTTTTTCTTTTGTCATTTGAAGTTTATTTGCATG
This sequence comes from Laguncularia racemosa, assembly GCA_037954665.1. NCBI lineage: Eukaryota > Viridiplantae > Streptophyta > Magnoliopsida > Myrtales > Combretaceae > Laguncularia > Laguncularia racemosa. The sequence goes on from JBBMOL010000642.1 coordinate 62,121, forward strand.
GATTGTATGAAATTAAGAGGTTGTTAGAAGGTATTATCAGTGTGATATTCTAATTATATCATTGGACATTTGGAATTCATCATATCTTCACTTGGTTCACGTCATTTTGCCCTTATTTTTTGATCCGATTTTGCCTTGACTTGAGATAGTTTTTCTTAAGTCTTTTGAATGTTCTTTCAAGTGTGTTTAGGCACATCATACATGGGCATGTATCTCACTTGTGTACTTTCCAGAATTCTTTTCTTCACATGTATTGTATCCAATTCCTTCCAAACTTGATCCGACTCTTCAAAACTCCTTCCCTTAGCTCTAAAATACTCTAGAAAATCCTGAAATTAACATTCATTCCATTAAGCATCCTTTTCTTCAACAAATCATCTAAAAATTCAACAATAAAGCACAATTTCATTACTCTAGATAAGGGTATTTTGCGACTTATCAGCAGGACTTTGAAGATGTCTTCCCTGAGGAGATTCCAAAGGGTTTACCACCTATTCGTGGTATTGAGCACCAGATTAATCTTGTACCTGGAGCATCTATTCCAAACAAACCAACTTATAGGAGCAATCTAGAGGAGACAAAGGAACTCCAAAGGCAGGTCAATGAATTAATGGAGAAGGGGTACGTGAGAGCAAGCATGAGTCCATGTGCAGTGCTTGTGATTTTGGTGCCTAAGAAGGATGGGTTATGGAGAATGTGTGTTAACTGCCGCGCCATCAACAACATCACGGTAAAGTATCGTCATCCCATTCCTCGCTTAGATGACATGTTAGACGAGTTACATGGGTCTAGTGTCTTTTCCAAAATTGATCTAAAAAGCGGATATCACCAAATTAGAATGAAAGAAGGTGATGAATGGAAAACCGCATTTAAGAAAAAAATATGGATTTTATGAGTGGTTAGTAATGCCTTTCGGTTTAACTAACACACCTAATACTTTTATGAGACTTATGAACCATGTTTTAAGGGCAGTCATTAAAAAGAACATTAAAAGTTGGGAGGATTATTTGCCGCATGTTGAATTTGCCTATAATCGCATAATGCATTCTGCGACTAAGTTTACTCCTTTTGAAATTGTGTATGGTTTTAATCCACTAACTCCTTTGGATTTATCACCTCTGCCTATTTCTTAGTATGTTAATCTAGATGGCAAGAAGAAGGCAGAATTTGTTAAACAGATCCATGAGAAGGCAAGGTTAAACATTGAGCAAAGAACAGAGCAATATGTGAAACAAGCCAACAAGGGTCGTCAACAAGCTGTCTTTGAACCTGGAGACTGGGTTTTGGTTCACATGCGCAAAGAGCGGTTTCCTGTGCAGCGTCGATCTAAATTACTTCCTAGAGGCGATGGACCATTTCAAATTCTTGAGCGCATCAATGATAATGCATAGAAGATCGATTTTCCAAGTGAGTATCAAGTAAGTGCTATGTTTAATGTTACTGATCTGAGTCCTTTTGATGTAGGCGATGATTTGAGGACAAATCCTTTTCAAGAGAAGGGGAATAATGAGAGCCATGATAAGAGCTAAGCTAGAAGATGGAATGTGGACCCTCTTGAAGTGCCTCCCGAACCGATCACAAGAACTCGAGCAAAATGATTCAAGGAAGCACTTAACGGGTCGATAAAGGATGTCCATGAAGCCGGAAAGGATTGGAGCAACCATGAGAATGCCTTTGCTCTTGTACAAGTCATAACGGATACGGGTTGAAGGGAGCGTGTCTTTACAAGGCACGGCCGTGTAATGAGTCTAGAGGCTCCACAGAAACATACACGGTCGTATACACGGTTCAAAGGCATGGCCGTGTATAGTGTCAAGAATATCAACAGAAACATACACGTCTAGAAAGGCACGGCCGTGTATACTCTCTACGCCGGCTACTATGCTGGCTCCAACGTCGCCGGCCTTTTATTCCCTGTTTTGTTATTTTTCCGCAACTTTATGATGTTATGTCATTTTGGGCTTTTATTATTACGAATTGTAAACCCTACTATAAAGCCTCTAGGGTTGAGAACAAAAACAACAGACACATACAAGGTTGAATAACATATTTGAGAGAATTCTTCTCTTGGTTCTTTAAAAAACTTCTCTTGAACTTATCGGATTTTCTTCCGTAGCGTTCATCCCGACTTATCAATCGATCTTTCATCCCGATTGTGGCGTCCACATAATATACCAAGGTTCTTGCCTCACTTATAGGCAACGGGTCGCGGTTCCACTTGATTGTGTTTGGCATCTTGGGTAGCAATTCCGAACGTATTGGTATTGGGTTTCATCACACGTATGCGTGGTTCGTATCACTGATACGAACCATGCCCACCTGTGACGAAACCCTATACCAATACATTTGGAATTACAACCTAAGATGCCAAGTAATCGAATTGGAACCACGACTTGTTGTCTATAGGTGAGGCAAGAACCTTGGTATACTATGTTGACGCCACAATCGGGATGAAACACCGATTGATAAGTTTGATTTGAATGCTATGGAAGAGATTCGATAAGTTTAAGAGAAGTTCTTTGGAGAACCAAGAGAGGAATACTCTCTAAATTATGTTTATCAATGTTGTATCAAAGTTGTATGTCCTGTTTTCCAACCCTAGCAGCTATTAATAGGGTTTACAACTCGTAAGGAAAAAGCCCAAAATGACAAAACATAATAAAGTTGCAAAAAAAAAATAACAATCAAGCAATGTACGCCGGCGGCGTAGTAGCCGGCGTAGGATGTACGTCGGGTATATACGCCAGCGGCGTAGAAGGCGGCGTAGTCCTTCTATCGCTCTCTAATTTCAATGTCAGCTAAAAGCCGGCAGCGTTAATCCAGCGTTGTCAAGGCCGACAGCTTTGATCTCCTTTGTTAAAACCTTGAATGACTTGTACCAATGCAAGTTCATTCTCATGATTGCTCCACTCTTTTCCAGCTTCTTGGATATCCTTTATCAACCCGTTAAGTGCTTCTTTGATCGGTCTAGGTGGCACTTCAAGAGGATCCACATTCCACCATCTAGCTTGGCTCCCATCATGGCTTCCATCAATTTGGATCATCATCTAAATCAAATTCCCTGTCTATCAAGATCACTGGTAGATTCCCATCAACAGATTGCAAATATATGTAGGTGTATTCCTATGTCAGGAAAGGCATATGTAATTATAAAGAATATATCTGTTTGTATTTGTGTGTTAATTTCATATGATTATATTACTGTTAAAACTCTTTGTCATTTGGTTTTAGAACCTGAGTCAACAAAGTGATATTACTAATCTGCTGGGAGGTTTTAAGTCTATGAGTGGATTTTGCTAGATGAGATTCATTTGGCTCCTCTAGACAAAGTAGAGTTGGTGAAAAGAATAATGAGTTTTTACAAAGTTGCAAGAGATTCTGAACAAAGGCTTTAGGATGGTGCCAATTAGATGCCACAATATAGTTTAAGGTCTCTTTTCCAGGCTTTAGAGTTCACAAAAAAGGCAAGACACTCCTTTACACTTGAGAAGGCCTTATATGATTGATTATGCATGTTCTTTCTCAATTTATTGGATAGACCTAGTGTTAAGATAATGAACCAAAAGATCATATTAATTTTCTTAGGAAATATCTAAAAAAAAACCCCCTTCCCAAAAAAAAAACCCCTTTTAAAAATTCTTTTTTTTACTTTTGGGGGCCCCAAAATTAAAAAAAAGGGGAAAATTGACTAAGAGGGGTTTTGGAGCAACTAAAAAAGCTGCTCATGGGTTTTTTTAAAAAAAAAAAAAATACCTAATTCTTTTACTGGTTTATTTATTTTGGGAAAAAACCCTTTTTAAAAGGGAAAATCTTGCTAGGGGGGGGGCAAGCCCTGAATTTTTTGGGCTATCCACTAACATTGTTATTTTGGGCCCCCAAATGTTTTACCCCTTTCGGGGTTTTATTTTAAAGTTTATTTCAAAAGTTAAAGGCTTATTTATGAAAAAATTTTAAAAATCCCATTCATTTTTGCTCTATTCCTTTTTTTTCCCCATTTTTTCCTAAAAAAGCTGCTTGGGGAAAGCCCCCACACAAAAAAAACATTCCATAAAAAAAAAAAAATTTTTAAATTTTTGAAAAATGAGTAAAACCCTTTTTACAAAAAAAACTTAAAAAAATTTTGGGGACCCCTTTTTTTTTCCTTTTTTAAATTACAAAAGTGCTTGCATGAGCTTGTTTTTTCCCCCAAAGGGGAAATTTTTTTTTAAAAAAGGGTTTTGGGGGAAATTTTTTGGGAAAATTTTTGGGAAATTTTTTGGGTTTTGCCCTTTTTACCTAGCTACTTTTTTAGTCTTATTTTTTTCCCCTATTATAATGCATTTTTCCACCCCCCAAACCCAAACAAACTTTTTAAAAATTCCCCCCCATCAAGTTTTTCATTTCACTTTGTGCATCTTTTATTTACAAAAAATTTTATTTAAAAAATTTTCTTAATAAAAAATTTTTGTGGTTTTAAAATTTTTTAGAAGATGAAATTTTTTTTAAAAAAAAAAAATTTTTTTTCCTTTTAAAAAAGCCTCAAATTTTTGGTGATGATGGGGGAAAGGGGGGGGAAGAAAAAGTTTTTTAAAGGGATTTCTTTTGGGAAAAAAAACCTTTTTTTAAAAGAGGATTAAAAAAGGGGGGCAAGAAAGATTTATAAAGGGGGGGGTTTTTTAATTTTGTTTTAAATTTTTTATGATGATAATCTAACTCAGAAAAAAAAATTATTTTTTTAAATTAAATTTTTAGATTTTATTATCGGGCCCCCACTTTTTAGAATTTTGATTATAATTTGGGAAAAAAAAAAATTTAAAAAAAATAGGGGTTTTTTTGGGAAAAAAAAAATTTGGGGGGTAAAGTTTAGAAAATTTTTTAAGGGGGATATTTTAAACCCCCCCCTTTTTTTTGAAGCTCTTGTAAAGCTTATTTTTGATGAGGGAAGTAGACAATTATAAGCTTATATGAAATGCCCTTTTTTTTCGGGCCATATTAGTTTCAATTGTTTTTTACTTTCTTTACATTTTTAAATTGAAATTAAAATTTTTAAAAAATTTTTTTTATTATATTAAAAAAAAAATTTTTTAAAAAAATTTAAATGTAAACCAAAAAATTCCCTTTTTTTTTTGCTTTAAACTTTATCAAATTTTCCCCTTTTTTTTTTTTTTTTTTTAAAATTTTTAAAAAAAACCCATTTTTTTTTTGGAAATTTTTTTAAATTTTTAAAAAAAAAATTTTAAAATTTTTTTAAGTTTTTTTTTTTTTTCCCCAAAAAAATTCAAATTTTTCGGACATTTAAACATTACAAAAATTATACTTTTGGGACTTTTAAATGTTCCCAAAAAATATACTTTTAAAAAAAAAAAAAAAGGGCATAAAATTTTTTAAAAATATTTATAAATTTTAAATATTAAAAAATTTTTTTATTGGAAATTTTAAATGTTATTTTTTAAAATTGAAATCATTAACCCCCATTTATAGTATTTAAAAATTTTTATTTTTTAAACGTTAAAAAAATTACTTTTCGAAAAAAAACCTTTTGTTTTTTTAAAATTTAATGACTTTTAATAAACATTAAAAAAACCCCTTCTAAAAATTTTTTTCTTTATTTTTTGTCCCTTTTTTTAAAAAACCCCACCCCCAAAATTAAAATGCTCATAACCCCCCCAAATTTTTAATTTCAAAAAACCCCCATAAAACCAAATGTTTTCCAAAAAACACCATTTTTAAACAATTTTTTTCCCCCGGAAAAAACCAAGAAAGCCCATATGGGGTTTTTTTTTTTTAAATTTAAATTTTAAAAAAAAAAAAAAATTTTTAAAAAAAAAATAAAAATAAAAAAAATTATAAAAAAAAATAATTTTTTTTTCTTTTCTCTTCCTTTTTCTAATAAAAATAAAAATAAAAAAAAAAAAAACCAAGAAAAGAAAAAATTTTATTTTTTTAAAAAAAAGAAAAAAAAATTAATAATACGAAAAAAAAAAAAAAAATAAAAAAAAAAAAATTTTTTTTTAAAAATTAGAAAATTTTTTTAAAAAAATATAATAAAAAAAGAAAAAAAGAATAAAAAATGTTAAAAAAAATTTTTTTTGGGGTTTTGGGCAAATATTTTTTTTAAATAAAAAAGGAACTTAGACTTGTTTTTTTTTTCAAAGCAAAATTTCCCACATACCAAAAAAAAAAAAATGTAAAAAAAAAATAATAATCATAAAAAAAATAGAGCCCCAAAAATGTACTTTTTTTTTAAAAATTAAAATTTTGTTCTTTTTTTTCCCTAAAAATGTAATAAAAAAATTTTAAAAAAAAAATAAAAAAACTTTCTTTTTTTTTTCTTATTTTTTTATAAAAAAAAAAAAATATTAAAATAAAAAAAATAATATTTTTTATTTTTTTTTTTTTAAATAAAATATTTTAAAAATATATATATATAGGGGTTGGGGATGGGTGTGCTATAAATTTTTTTAGAAGTCTTAAAAAAATTCTTTTTTTAAAAAAATTTTTAAAAAAAATTTAAAAAAAAAAAAAAAAAAAAGAAAAAAAAAAATTTTTAAAAAAAAATAATAATAAAAAAAAACCCCAAAAAAGAAAATTTTGGAAAATAAAGTAAAGCAAAAAAACGGTGGGTTTTTAATCCAAATTTAAAAAAAATTTTAAATTTTTCCATGTAAAAAAAAAAAAAAACATTTTTTTTTCCCAATAATTAATTTAAAAATTTAAAATTTTTTTTAAAAAAAAAAGGGGGGTTTTTTGGGAAAAAAAAACCTAATTTTAAAAGGGTTTCCCTAGTATTTTTTTAAATTTTTTAAAAAGGTAACCCCCCCCAAAATATCTCAAAAATTTTTTAAAAAACTTTTTTAAAAAAAATTTTTTTTTATTTTTTGTGGCTAGTAGAGGGGGGGGAAAAACCCTTTTTATACAAAGATTCCCCTTTTTCCCTACCCCCAAAAAAGGGGGTTTTAAAAAAGGGGCTTTAAAGGGGTTTAAAAGGGGAGGTTTTAATAAAAATTTTTCGAAATCTCCCCTTTGGGGGAAGGTACAGTTTTTGGGTCTTTTCCATATCTATCATTAAAATTGTACTCCAAATTTATATAGAATATGGGTTCCCCAGAATACCATTACTTTCTAAAAATTTATTAAATAAAATTAAAAATGAATAGTAAAATAAATTTAATTTTTTTGTAAAACTTTTTTTTGAAAAAAAGAAAAAAAAAAGAGTTTAGGGCCATAATTTAAAACCTTAAAAATTTAGACCTACACACTTTTTTTTTTTTTCCTTTTTTTTCCCCTTTTTCCCTCTAACTTTAAATTTTCTTTTTTTTTTTCCTTTTTCTTTTCCTTTTTCAAAAAATAAGTCATAAAACTTGAACAAAAAAAAATTAAAACTTCTTTTTTTAAATTTCACAAAATTCTTAAAAATTCCAAATTTTTTTCAATTAAGAATTTTTAATTTTAAATTTTATTGTTTTTTTACCATAAACTAAATTTTATTTTTTTTTAAAAAAAAAATTTTTCTAGTTAACAAAGTACAAAGCACAAGGTTTAGGGTGGTTAATTTAGATTCTTTTCAAAATTAAGAACCAGTACCCAAAAAAAGAGTATAAAAAAAACCCAAATTCCCCACTCACTTTATACCTTCCCCCCCCCGGGGTTATTTTAAAAACAATCTACCAATTGATTTTAACTTAACCCTTTTATAAAACTTTGGTTTTTTAAAAAATCATTTTCAAGAAAAAAAGGAAAACCTTTTTGAAAAATGTAAAAATAAAAATAAAAAAAAATAATAATAAAAAAAATAAAAAAAAAAAATGAAAAAAAAGAAAAAAAAAAATTTTGGGTTTTTAAAAAAAATTTAATAAAAAAAATATTAAATTAAACCGATTTTTGGGGAAAAATTCCACACCCCAAAAAAATAAAAAAAAAAATTTAAAAAAAAAAAAAAAAGAATATAAGAATGGGAACAACATTTTTTTTTAAAAAAAAAAAAATAATAAAAAAAAAATAAAAAAAAAAAAATGTTTTCTACCTTAATTCCCCTTTAAAAAAAAAAGAATATTAAAAAAAATTTTCTTCAAGTGGGTATTATTAAAAATTCTTAATAGATTTTTTTTAACAAAAAAAACTTAAGAAAAAAAAATAAATAAATAAAAAAAAAAACTAAAAAATAATTTATATATAAAATAAAAAAAAAAAAAAAAAGATTTAGAAATAAAATAAGGGAAAAAAAAAATCTAACTCAATTGTTGGGAAATTTTTAAACCCACGAGATACCCAAAAAAAATGTTTTCTTGTAAAATTTAAAAAAAATTTTTATTTCAAAATTAACTTTGGTTTTTTTTCAATTAAAAAGGGGTTTTAAAAATAAACTTTAAATTTTTTAAAGCTTTTCAAGGAAATTTTGGTTTTGAAAATGTTACCCCCTTTAATCAAAATAACAGTTTTTTAAAAATTTTTAAAAAATTTTTTCTCGCAAAACAAAGGATAAATTAAATCAATTTTCTCAATTAATTTCCCCAATAACCCTTTCCAACCCAATCAGTAGCAACTCTAAAAATTTTTTAATTTTTTAAAAAAAAAAACCAAGTTTTCCTTAATTTCTTGTTAATGGTTTAATATAAAGGTTAAGGTTTTAATACTAATCTGATTAAGGGAAAATTAAAAAAAAAAATTTTAAATTTAAAACCAAGATTGGCCTAATTGCAATCATAAGGGAAGTAAAAATTGTTTATAAAAAAATTTTAACTTTTTTTTTAACAAAAATTAAAAATCCCCCCTTTCATTAGTAGAATTTATTAAAAATTGCAATGAAAATATTAAAAATAGCAAAAAAAAAACAAATAAATTTAAAAAAAAAAAGTGAGGTGGAAATCACCAATTTTTTTATATGGTTTTATCTGTATGCTAATCCATTTCTTTTTAGCCTTCATTATTAAAATTTTTCACCTTTTTGGCAAATTTTTTTTTTTATAAACCCAAAAAGGCAAAACTCAAAGGTTCAAAAAGTTAATGATATCCTAAAACCCCCAATTTAAAAAAAACAAAAACAAGATTGAATGACAATTAACAAGCCAAACAACTATTTTTTAAAAAATTGCGCTAATCCCAAAAATTTTAAACAACCAATTTTAAATGTTGACGTTTTAAAAACTTAAAACCAAAGTGATTACTTTGATACTAAAAATGATGTGTCAAAAGGGGGGGTTTAAACATAAAAATAAACCCAAAAATTTTCAACCTTAAAGGTAGATAAAAAATTTGGTTTTTAAAAGGGTAAAAAATACATGACCCTAATTTGTAAGTTTAAGAAATGCAAAATTTCAAGGAAATAAAACCACAATATGAAATCCTCAATCGAATCACTAAATCAACTTTAAAATTCCAAGAGAATTTCCAATCATCAACAATCAAAACAAGGTCGTGATCCTCCTCACAAATTACGACCATTCCACCGTTTAAAATATAGCAAAAAATTGATGGTTGAAATAAATGCTAAAACCAATCAATCTTTATCATTACAAGGAGGTTACAAATAAAATCAAATTCAGATCAAGAACAATCCTAATCAACCCTATATATGACTCACTAGTAATGAAAAGTGAAAAATACAACAAATGGAATTGATATTACTCACAATTCTCTCTGATGCCACTCGCTACAATTTCAATTTTAGATTTAAATTGATAAGAGCAAATTGGATTTTAGGATCAACCATAACCCTCACAACGTGAAGTGTATAATTATGAAAAATTTTTAAAAACTCCCCTAAAACCCTATTTAAGCAAGTATTTATATTTGCTCCCTTTAGGTTTAAAAAGTTCACAAAATTACAACTATGCTATTTAAGTGGTTGATCCTAAAAGCACCTATTACAACCAAATGAAAGTATCCAAAAACTTACAACATAAATGATTCAAATAAATAAATTACAAGTGAAAATAGTCTTAACATGCTAATTCTTCAATAGGATTCATCGATCCAGCTCATCGTTTGGTTCAGGTCGGTCCATGGATAACCCACAAGCTGAGTCCTTAGTGAGTTATGTCCATTACCCTGTAAAGCCTGATAAGTGTGCCTGTTGGAATATACAGTACATGAATAATAGAAAAAAGGTTAGTAAAACAAATAATTTCGGAGTTGTTTTGCTCAAAATAGGCCTTTATTGCCAAGATTTGAAATCTTTTAGCTCTTGCCCTAATGATAGGTCTTGTTGGATTTTGATTCCTATCATCTCCTTGGGCTTAAAAAATTTGTCATCAAATCTAACAGATCAAATGTAATAGAGACTCTATTTTCTCCTAGCAAGCCACCTGAAGAAGTATCACTACAGAATCCAAATATCTGAAATATCATAGGGGGTGATTGCTTTCTCTCCTCCATTTCTAAGATATATCTCATCTGTAACACAAAGAATACCCTATTAATCCACTAAAGTTTCCCTTATCTCAACCCGTTCCGTTGATATTGTTTCCTTCTTTTCTAACTCATCTATATGTCGCTAACCCTCATGGCCCTCTAATGGTTGGCTTAACCGCTCATGGCCCTCTGAAACCTCTGAAGGTGGACACAAATGTCTCTAAACAGTTTGGCCCTTTGGTGATCTGCTCATATCACTCTAACCCTCAATATCCTCTGAAGGTTTACTTAACTGCTCATGAGCCTCTAGTACCTTTGAAAGTGAACACAACTGCCCCTGAACAGTTTGGTCCTCTGGTGGTTTGCTCATTTGACTTTGACCATTAGGATCCTCTAAAGGTTGGCACATCTATGTCTGGGCAAATTTTGTGCTCTATAGGTTGGGTTGTGTAACTAAAATCCTCAGGAACCTCTATAGATTTGATCATGTGGCTATAATCCTCAAGAATCTGTGATGGTTGTCTTATCTGTCTTTGTATCTTCTTGACCACTGATGGCGACATAGGGTTCAATATTATACGTTTACCATCCTGTTAGAACATATAAGTATTTCTATACCCATAATGTAATACCATCCTATCATACAATCATGGCCTACCAAGTAATATATGGGATGTACACATAGGAATAATATCACATTCAAGTTCATCACAGTTACTTATCCCATATATTGAAGGGTACCCTAGCTCTTTTTGGTCACACAAAGACTATCCTGATCATTCAACTAATGTAATGTCTTGATACAAGATCGGTTTAATCGGATTCCTAACTGATACGAACCATGCCAACGTGTGACGAAACCCAATACCAATACGTTCGGAATTCGTTACCTAAGATGCCAAACACCCTCAAGTGAAAACCGCAACCCGTTGTCTATAAGCGAGACAAGAACCTTGGTATAATATGAAGACACCACAATCAGGATGAAAGACCGATTGATAAGTCATGATGAATGTCATAGAAATAAAATCCGTAATTCTAGAATATTCTTTAAAGAACTAAGAGAGGAATTCTCTCAAAAGTGTTTTCAAACTTTCAATGTTGTATGTTCTATATTTTAAAACCCCAGGAGCTTTATATTAGGGTTTACAATTTGTAACAATAAAGCCCAAAACGACATAACTTAGATAAGTTGTGTAAAAATCAACAAAACAAACATGTAGGCCGGCAGTGTAGACATGAAGGCCGGCGGCCTTGGAGCCGGCCTTGGAGCCGGCCTTGAGCCGGTGTTGAAAATATACACGACCGGGGTTGGAGATGTACACGACCGTGTACTTCTAGCCATGTAATCTTTCTGTGGAAATCTTGACAACATATACGTCGTGCCTTTGAACCGTGTATACGACCGTGTATGATTCTGTGTAACCTCTAGACTCCTACACGGCCGTACCTTGTAAAGACACGCCCTCTTCAACCCGTATCCATTATGACTTGTACAAGAGCAAGGGCATTCCTATGGTTGTTCCAATCCATTCCAGCTTTATGATTTCTCCAATCATTTCCGGCTTCGTGGACATCCTTTATCAATCCGTTAAGTGCTTCCTTGAATCGTTTCACTCGATTTCTTGTGATTGGTCCAGGTGGCACTTCAAGAGGATCCACATTCCATCTTCCGGCTTGGCTCCCATCATGGATCTCATCATTCCCCTCCTCTTGAACAGGATTTGTCCTCAAATCATCGCCTGCATCAAAAGGACTCAGATTAGTAACATTAAACGTAGCACTTACTTGATACTCACCAGGCAAATCTATCTTGTATACATTATCATTTATGCGCTCAAGAATTTGAAATAGTCCATCGCCTCTAGGAAGTAGTTTAGATCGATGTTGCACAGGAAACCGCTCTTTGTGCATGTGAACCCAAACCCAGTCTCCAGGTTCAAAAACAGCTTGTCGACGACCTTTGTTGGCTTGTTTCACATACTGCTCTGTTCTTCGCTCAATGTTTAGCCTTGCCTTCTCATGGAATCTGTTTAACAAATTCTGCTTTCTTCTTGCCATCTAGATTAACATACTCAGAAATAGGCAAAGGTGATAAATCTAAAGGAGTTAGTGGATTAAAACCATACACAATTTCAAAAAGAGTAAACTTAGTAGCAGAATGCATTGTACGATTATAGGCAAATTCAACATGCGGCAAATAATCTTCCCAACTTTTAATATTCTTTTTAATTACAACCCTCAACAAAGTAGATAAAGTTCGATTACTACCTCAGTTTGACCATTAGTTTGTGGATGACAAGTAGTAGAAAATAATAACTTAGTTCCTAACTTAGCTCACAAGTCTTCTAGAAGTAGCTCAAGAACTTAGCATCTCTATTCGATACGATTGTTCTAGGCATACCATGTAATCTCACAACATCGCTAAAGAACAAATTAGCAATATTGCAAGCATCATTTGTTTTGTGACAAGGAATGAAATGTGCCATTTTAGAGAATCTATCCACGACTACAAAAACAGAATCTTGACCATATCTAGACCTGGGTAAGCCTAACACAAAATCTATGGAAATATCTATCCAAGGCTCATAAGGAATGACACTAGACCCATATAACTCATCTAATATGTCATCTAAGCGAGGAATGGGATGACGATACTTTACCGTGATGTTGTTGATGACGCGGTAGTCAACACACATTCTCCATGACCCATCCTTCTTAGGCACCAAAATCACAGGCACTGCACATGGACTCATGCTTTCTCTCACGTACCCCTTCTCCATTATTCATCGACCTGCCTTTGGAGTTCCTTTGTCTCCTCCGGATTGCTCCTATAAGCTAGCTTGTTTGGAATCGATGCTCCGGGTACAAGGTCAATCTGGTGCTCAATACCACGAATAGGTGTAATCCCTTTGGAATCTCCTCAGGGAAGACATCTTCAAAGTCCTGCACAATAACACAACCACACTAAGCAAAGAGTTAGATAGTTCGTTAGTGTCCAGACATGTTTTCCTTAAAAACTAGCAACAACATAGGTTGCTTCATCACTAACGCTCTCCTCACTACGCTCGCTCTTACCACACAACTCTCCTTTTGCAAGGCTGCACTCTCCTTTTCACTCACCACCAAAGTTGATCCCCCTTCAACTTGGTCTCTCACACACTCTTTCCAGCCTTCCTTTTGATATTGACTTTTATATTCCTTTTCTTTCTCATTGTCTTTTGCTCTCCCTCACTCTCCCTCTGCTTTTCACTTACCTTATGTTTTGCAAAAGACTGTTGTAGCTGCAAACTAATCCTCATACACCTGTTTAGGTGTTAAAGGTTTAAGATTAAAGTTTTTCCCCTTGTGAACAAGCGTATACTTGTTAGAAAAGCCATCATGAACAACCTTCCTATCAAATTGCCATGGCCTTCCCAACAACACATGACACGCTTGCATTGGCACTACATCACATAACACCTCATCCTCATACCTACCAATGCGAAAACCAATCAAGGCTTGCTTACTTACCTTAGTCTCACCACTATCATTCAACCACTACAATTTATATGGACTAGGGTGTCTAATAGTTTTGAGTCCTAGCCTCTCAACAATAAAATTACTCACCACATTGGTGCAACTTCCTCCATCAATGATCAAACTGCAAATATGATCTCCTAGATAACATCTAGTATGAAATATATTCTCTCTTTACACCTCCTCTTCTTCCTTCACCTGCACATTCAAAGCTCGCTTCACTACTGCCACTAACCTCCCTATTGCAGGCTCCTCATCATCACTAGCGTCCTCTAATGGAGGCATATCATCTTCCTCACTATCCCCCTAAGTCTCATACTCACCATGATCATGCAAAATCATAACACACCTATTCAGACATTGACTAGCAATATGGCCTCTACCTTGGCATTTAAAACATCTAATGTCACGATTTCTAGAAGTAGAAGAATCAGGGTTACCTTGGTTACTAGAGTAGAACCCGCTTGTCTCAACTCTCCTTTTGGTTTGGTGGGTAAAGGCTTTTCTTCCTTCTTCCATTTGTTAGTCTTCCAAGTGGATGAACCAGTACCCTGTTGAAACCGTACATTACTACTACCTTTCCGCCTGTGTTGGTTCTCAACCTTTATAGCCATATGAACCATATCCTCTAATTCTACATAATCTGCAATTCAACAACATTTTGAATTTCTCTATTCAATCTAGCAAGAAATCTAGCCATGGTAGCCTCTCTATCCTCCTCTACATTCGCCCTGATCATCGTAACTTCCATCTCCTTGAAATACTCATCTACACTTCGGCTTCCCTGCTTAAGAGTTTACAATTTGTTGTGCAATTCACGATAGTAATACGCAGGCACAAACCGCTTCTTCATCACCCTTTTCATCTCTTCCCATGACTCAATAGTGGTTCACCATTCCTTCTTCGATTCAACATTAGTTGATCCCACCATACTATGGCATAATCTGAAAATTCAATGGCAGCAAGTTTCACTTTCTTTCTCCCACTATAGTTATGACAATCAAACACCTTCTCTACTCTTCTTCTCCCACTCTAAGTACGCCTCGGGATCATTCTTCCCTTGGAAAGGAGGAATCTTCATCTTTATGCTACTCAATTGATTATCCTCTCTATTCCTATCTCCTCTATCTTCCCAATCCCTAGTTCCTCTATTCCGACCACTATACCTCTATAACTCTCGATAGAAGGCTCATCAAATTCATCTGACGACATTTCATCTCCACCCCTTTGTACTCTCCTAGAACGACTCTCCCTCTTATGCTTTAGTCCTTTGCTCTAAACCGTCTCATGAATTTGTTCCATTCCTTCCTGAAACATTCTCTTCATCTCATCCCTCAACGCCTCAATCACTAACCTAGCATCAAACCTTCCCCTCTCACCTTCAGGAGAATGTTGCCTCGACATAGTTCCTACAGAAAAGATTAGTACTAACACAAATATATATATGATTAAACCTCACGATACATTCCCTTGTGTTTCGCTCAAATGATGATATCACACAGTCACTCGTGTATTCTCACAAATAATGATGATATCAACTCGCTAATTCCTCTTCTCAATTCTCTTGGAACTAACCCAAACTACACCAATTCCCTTCCGTAGAATTCAAAACAACTCTAGGGTTCGTAAATTTTCCCCTCTTTTTCTTTCTGATTTTTTTTTTGTCTTTGTTGTTGCTCTTGATCACGCTCCTTTTCTTTTTTTTTTTTTTGTAACAAAATTGAATAGTAGGTACTACACTTTCAATAGACAATTAATACTATGAAATTGAATACTAACAATTGATATGAACGATTGGAGTTAGGGTTTTGATGTTACCTTCCTCAAACCGAACTGATGTTTAACAAACCTAAGCTTTGATACCAAACTGATACGAGATCAGTTTGATCGGATTCCTAATTGATACGAACCACGCCAACGTGTGACGAAACCCAATACCAATACGTTCGGAATTCATTACCTAAGATGCCAAACACCCTCAAATGGAAACAGCGACCCATTGTCTATAAGCGAGACAAGAACCTTGGTATAATAAGAAGACGCCACAATCGGGATGAAAGACGGTTGATAAGTCGGGACGAACGCCACGGAAATAAAATCCGATAAGTTCTAGAATAGTTCTTTAAAGAACCAAGAGAGGAATTCTCTCAAAAGTGTTTTCAAACTTTCAATGTTGTATGTTCTATATTCTAACCCTAGGAGCTTTATATTAGGGTTTACAATTCGTAACAATAAAGCCCAAAACGACATAACTTAGATAAGTTGTGATACGCTCAGAACGTATATATAAAATGGGAGTGTAAATTGCAGCAAGTGCACGGTCGTATCAAGTAATAGAGTGGTGAAAAGTAAGATTGTCGATCCCTCGAGGAACCAATAGAGTACTAGACCTATGGCAATTCTTATCAATATCTAGGAGATTAAAGAGGGGCTTTGAAATGTCTAAGCTAAAAATTTAACTTAAAGCAAACAAGGAGAATTTTATGAAGAATCTATCAATTATGAACGCGGGAAATTAGAATTCACCCTAGATCCATTAATTAAACCGCTACCATGTTATATCAACTAGTGGTTATAAGGTTATTCAAGTGAGTTTAGAAAATCCTTTTTAAGGATGTTAACCTTAAATCAATTAGTCGGCTTCCGCATCTCCAATTAACCAAGGAATCAAAATTATGTTCATACACCTCCCGATGTTACAAACAACTAATGCCCTAAATCAATTAACCCTAATCCCTTAGTGATTAATTAACAAGAAACATTGCATTGCGCCTACCATAAACTCTAATTAAACCAATTATCTCAACTCCCGTATTGATAATCAATCTAATTAAGAATTCCTAACAAATCCTAATCAACCCCGTATCAAAAGGATTTCTAACAATTATAATCAAAGACCAATTATAATTGAAATCAAAGGAATTGCAATCATGAATAATCCCAATAATTCCTAATCATATAACATGGCTACAATTATCCTTTTAACATTCTAGGGTTTCATCCAATTTCCCAAGGAAAAGACTTAGCAATTCATGGAGATAAAGACATGATTATGATTCAAGGAGATTCGTGTAAAAGAAATCATATTCAATGGTTGGATCAAATGCTTGAATTGCATATCAGAAATGAAGTTCAGAAATCACCAATTCAACAATACAAATAATACCTTAATTGAAAGGAACTCCACAAATCCTTCACAAAGGATGATAATCTCCACGAAGATCACAAAGTTTTCTACAAGATTTGATCTCCACAATTCTCCCTTAAAACTAGGTTAAAACTACTCTAAGAACACTAAAATTTGACAAAAGTTCCTCTCTAAATCGACATAAGACCTATATATATGCAAGGGGAGGCAAGAAGATGCAATTAAAACAAGACCGTCCAAGGTCGGCTCAAGGCCGGCCAAAGGCCGGCAGCCTTCTTTTAAACCGCCATAAAGGCCGGCGGCTTTGCATTGAAGGCCGGCCATAAAGGCCGGCGGCTTTAATCTCTCATTTGCCATCCTTCAATCTTTTCATGCTTCAATTTGTATGCAATCTCTCCAAATTGATTAAGCTTTGAACTCAAAGTCCTTCAACATCTGAAATAAAAAAATAAACATGATTAAGTACCATTTCCTTGTGATTTCTCTAAAATCAAATAATGAATACTTGCAAATTGCTTAATGAATTATGAGTAAAATATGCCTTTATCAACTCCCCTACACTTAAACTTTTGCTTGTCCTCAAGCAAAATAAAACCAGAAAGAAATCTATCCTAGAAAGTACAATTTTTTTTATTATTTATCATACAAACTTGAACATCTGTTATCTCTACTTCTAACTCACTACTTTGTGATGCCCACCACTCAAACCAAACTGGGAATATGTGATTAGAGTACTATACTCAAAATTAACCAACTAATCTAGAGAAAAAAAACTTTAATCCAAGCGTTTAACCTAAGAATTCTTATTCCAAAAGTAGATATTCAGTCCTAAAGGAAAAACACCCATTTAAACTTCATTGGCAATTAGCAAGCATATGATCCTTTACATCACTTCTTTAAGCAAGTCAACATAAAATGAAAGCATATGGTATCAATTCCTTTCCTAGATTTTCTCCCTTTTAATTATAAGTCCTGTAGCTTGTTGATGAGCATTCACTAAAACTCTACTTCTTCTTTTTTCTTTTTCTCTTTATTTTTTTTTTTACTATAAAATAAGTTCGTGTATTGAACTTTTGCTTCTCCGCCCTTATCGCTATAGTGAGATCACTGATTCGGCACATCCCGGGCTCATCACCCAAGTGACCAGGTTTTAAAGGGACCCCATTGAACTCTCCCTCACTCTAGCATTCAAGTTTGGATACTCTTAACTCAATTACCTGAGTCATTGGAGTAATGCAACTTATTTCATTTGAATGCTATACAGAATTAAGACTTTTTTATAAGGGATCACTAAGTGAGGAGTTTCCCTTACCTCTTTTATTAGATGTTGAAAAGCTTTCAAAGAAACTTTCAAGAAGATACACTAGCTAGAAAAGAGACCCGAAGTAGACCTGTTTATCTTTCACAAGAGGACTCAATAGACTCTTAAACTTCAAATTATAAGGCTAAAAACTAGGTAAATTTGATTTCTAAAGATTTTATTTATTAATTTTAACTAAGTACAAGAATCACAACAGTGGTGAGTAGGGCATAATAATGAGTTATTATTTTTAATAAATCATAAACAGATGCAACAGGATTTTATTTTTTATTTTTATTTTATTTTTTTATTTTTTGTATAATCTCTAGATTTCCATCAAAAGTTTTGAAAAAAATTGGCCTAAAAATTGTTAGATAACTCAGGGACAAATACAGTTCAAGATAATGGAAGAGTATGATCATCAAAGCACAGAACAGGCAATATTCATCTCAACTTTAATACCTACATTCCCTTCCCCACACTTAAGAATAGACAGTATCCACACTGTCTCACATTAATGCAAATAACAAAATAGAAGGAAATAAGAAAGAAGGAAATAAGAAAAAAGGAACTAGTACTCCCCTGGTATAACATGTAGAAGCCATATTTAAATTCCATCAAAGTTGAACTTAGAGAGATTGGTCCTTGTGAACATTCACCTTGCATTTTCCTAAAAACAATTAAAAGAAAACCAACAAAACACAATAAAGTAAACATAAATATGGGCTGTCTCCCATAGAGCGCTTGTTTTATAGTCATCAGCCTGACTATCAGGGTTTGTCATCTCAGCTTAAATCAAGGAGTTTAAACAACTCCTTCAATACCATCATCTTCAGATTTGGATTCCAAGCTTCCTTCCATGGTATGGTGCCCTTCTTTTCAGCTTCCACCAATGTTTTGTAGGTGGATATTAATAAACTTACCTGCTGGATGTCTGCCCTTGACCACCCCAGGATTTCCCTATGTTCATCCAACTGGCCTTGAATCTGCTGCTGTAATTCTCTTGTCATAGGCGCTGGATTAATGTGAGGCCATGGATTTCCTGAATTCAAACACTCATAATCAAACAATTGATTAGAAAAGACATTAGGTTCAAGTGTCTGCATGGGCATTAGTGTCGGCACTGGTGGCTTCTCATAGTGGTCTGTCTTCTCAAAAGCAACAACATTTTCAGTCTGGGGTACTTGCTTACAGCCTTTGTTTTCTTGCTCATCCTCATCCCCCCAATCATCTATCTCATTCAAGACAGCTTCAAGAATGGTTTGCCCTACATCTTCCTCCACATCATTGTTAGTAATTTCACCCTCAGCAGATATGTTAGAATACATTGCTTTCTCATTAGACAAAAACACAGGATCATACATATCAAATGTTACCTGATCATCTAGTGCTCTAAGGGTGAGCTTACCTTGTCCTAAATCAATTAGAGCTTGACCTGTGGCTAGGAATGGTCTACCTAAAATGAGTGGAATGTCCTCATCTTCTTCCACATCCAGTATGACAAAGTCCTCTGGAAATATGAATTTATCGACCTTGATTAAGACATCCTCCATTGTACCCTTGGAAAACCTTAAGCTCTTATCAGCTAGCTGCACAGTGATTGGTCTCCTCTTGCACTTTTGTGGCTCTATTCCAAGCTTCCTAAAAACTGAAAGTGGCATTAAATTCATACTTGCACCAGAATCAATCAAAACATTCTCAAAATCAATATTACCAATGGTGCAAGGGATATTGAAACTTCCCTGATCTTTTAGCTTTCTAGGTAGCTGAGCAGATTTCTTCTCTATGATAGCTGAACTCTCGCCAAGAAGCATTACTTTCTCAACACTCTCCATGGATCTTTTGTTAGAGAGCAGCTCTTTCATGAATTTAGCATAGGATGGAATTTGCTTCAAGGCCTCTAAGAGAGGTATATTGATTTGAAGCCCTTTAAATATGTCACAAAACCTGGCAAACTGGGCTTCCAACTCCCTCTGCTTGAGTCTTCTTGGGAAGGGGATAGGTGGAACATAAGGCTGCAATACTGGTGTTTTGGATGTGAGTTCCTCCTCCTTTTGCTTACCTTTCTCTGGATCTTTCTCTTTAATTTTTACCTGCCTTTCAGCTTTCTTCACCTCCTTACCACTCCTTAGCATGATGGCATTGACATGATGGGTGTTCTCCTCAGTTTTGCTAGGCAAAGACCCTGAGGGTCTAGTACTTAGCTGCTGTGCAATTTGACCGAGCTGACCCTCTAAGTTTCTAATAGAAGCTTGTTGGTTTTGCAGGAGGGTGTCAGTCTTTTGCATGTAGCTCCTCATGAGCTCTTCCATCTGAGTGGGTTGTTGTTGAGAATAGGCATTCTGAGCAGAGGCTTGTTTGGGAAATCCAGGGGGCGGGTTAAGTGCTTGATTCTCATTCCTCCATGAGAAGTTTGGATGATTGTGCCACCCAGGATTGTATGTATTCGAATATGGTCCTTGAGTACCTCTCTGGAAATTGCCTACAAAGTTTACCTGCTCTCCACTAGATGGAGCTGATGACTTTCCAGCCATGCACTCACTAGCTGAGTGAGGTCCTGAGCAAATTTCACAACTAGAAGATGGATTAGCATTAAAAGAATTTGAAGAGGCGAGTCTACTTACCTGAGTGGTGAGGGCAGCTATCTGAGCAGTCAATTGAGCCATACTAACATTGTCATTCATTGAAGCTACTCTTGTACCACTTCTGTCAGTTTGCCAATTGTGTGCACTAGAGGCCATCTCTTCTATCAATGCACTGGCCTCTAAGTATGTTTTTCCCATTAGTGCACCCCCAGCTGCAGCATCCACAAGAGACCTCAATGTCTCATCCAGACTCAAGTAAAAAAATCTCAATAAGGAGATTGTCTGGTAAGCCATGATGTGGGCATTTTCTCGTTGCTTCCTTGAATCTCTCCCATGCCTCATAAAGTGATTCGCCACTAAACTTTGCAAAGTTAGTGATATCACTTCTTAGTTTGGCAGTCCTAGCTGGTGGAAGAATCTCCTCAAGAACTTGATTGATAGGTCTTCCCAGGTAGTGATAGATCCCTAGGGTAATGAATAAAACCAAGCTCTAGCTTTATCCCTTAATGAGAAAGGGAAAAGCTGTAGTCTTATGGCATCATCAGTGACACCATTCTGCTTGATAGTGTTGGTGTATTGAAGAAACCCAGCAAGATGATCATCAAGGCTCTCATTTGAATACCCTCCAAACTGACTCGATTGCACCATTTGAATGAGTGCCGGTTTAAGCTCAAAATTGTTGGCTTGTATAGTTGGTCTAACAATGGGTGGTTCCTGAATCCTAGGAACAGAGAAATCTCTAAGTGCTCGCTGAACACCCTGAATCTGATGATTATCCTCATTCGCCATCTCTTCTACTTGTTCTCTATACTTGTTGTCTCTTCTAATCTGGCGTAGAGTACGCTCAATCTCAATATCGATCAGCACTCCTACTCTTGCGCATGTAACACTTGCAAAGAGACCAAAAGCTAAGAAAAACATAAAATTGCACCTAGACTACCAATAGAATTACGAAATCTAATATCTATTAGTTCCCCGGCAATGGCGCCAAAAACTTGATACGCTCAGAACGTATATATAAAATGGGAGTGTAAATTGCAGCAAGTGCACTGGTCGTATCAAGTAATAGAGTGGTGAAAAGTAAGATTGTCGATCCCTCGAGGAACCAATAGAGTACTAGACCTATGGCAATTCTTATCAATATCTAGGAGATTAAAGAGGGGCTTTGAAATGTCTAAGCTAAAAATTTAACTTAAAGCAAACAAGGAGAATTTTATGAAGAATCTATCAATTATGAACGCGGGAAATTAGAATTCACCCTAGATCCATTAATTAAACCGCTACCATGTTATATCAACTAGTGGTTATAAGGTTATTCAAGTGAGTTTAGAAAATCCTTTTTAAGGATGTTAACCTTAAATCAATTAGTCGGCTTCCGCGTCTCCAATTAACTAAGGAATCAAAATTATGTTCATACACCTCCCGATGTTACAAACAACTAATGCCCTAAATCAATTAACCCTAATCCCTTAGTGATTAATTAACAAGAAACATTGCATTGCGCCTACCATAAACTCTAATTAAACCAATTATCTCAACTCCCGTATTGATAATCAATCTAATTAAGAATTCCTAACAAATCCTAATCAACTCCCGTATCAAAAGGATTTCTAACAATTATAATCAAAGACCAATTATAATTGAAATCAAAGTAATTGCAATCATGAATAATCCTAATAATTCCTAATCATATAACATGGCTACAATTATCCTTTTAACATTCTAGGGTTTCATCCAATTTCCCAAGGAAAAGACTTAGCAATTCATGGAGATAAAGACATGATTATGATTCAAGGAGATTCGTGTAAAAGAAATCATATTCAATGGTTGGATCAAATGCTTGAATTGCATATCAGAAATGAAGTTCAGAAATCACCAATTCAACAATACAAATAATACCTTAATTGAAAGGAACTCCACAAATCCTTCACAAAGGATGATAATCTCTACGAAGATCACAAAGTTTTCTCCAAGATTTGATCTCCACAATTCCCCCTTAAAACTAGGTTAAAACGACTTTAAGAACACTAAAATTTGACAAAAGTTCCTCTCTAAATCGACATAAGACCTATATATATGCAAGGGGAGGCGAGAAGATGCAATTAAAACAAGACCGGTCCAAGGCCGGCTCAAGGCCGGCCAAAGGCCGGCAGCCTTCTTTTAAGCCGGCCATAAAGGCCAGCGGCTTTGCATTGAAGGCCGGCCATAAAGGCCGACGGCTTTAATCTCTCATTTGCCATCCTTCAATCTTTTCATGCTTCAATTTGTATGCAATCTCTCCAAATTGATTAAGCTTTGAACTCAAAGTCCTTCAACATCTGAAATATAAAAATAAACATGATTAAGTACCATTTCCTTGTGATTTCTCTAAAATCAATAATGAATACTTGCAAATTGCTTAATGAATTATGAGTAAAATATGCCTTTATCAAGTTGCGTAAAAATCAACAAAACAAACATGTAGGCCGGCGGTGTAGACATGAAGGCCAGCGGCCTTGGAGCCGGTGTTGAAAATGTACACGACCGGCGTTAGAGATGTACACGACCGTGTACTTCTAGCCGTGTATCTTTCTGTGGAAATCTTGCAAATGTACACGATCGTGTACTTCTAGTCGTGTATCTTTCTGTGGAAATCTTGACAACATACACAGCCGTACCTTTGAACCGTGTATACGACCGTGTATGATTCTGTGTAACCTCCAGACACCTACACGGCCGTGCCTTGTAAAGACATGCCCTCTTCAACCCGTATCCATTATGACTTGTACAAGAGCAGGGGCATTCCTATGGTTGTTCCAATCCATTCCAGCTTCATGATTGCTCCAATCCTTTCCGGCTTCGTGGACATCCTTTATCAACTCGTTAAGTGCTTCCTTGAATCGTTTCGCTCGATTTCTTGTGATTGGTCCAAGTGGCACTTCAAGAGGATCCACATTCCATCTTCCGGCTTGGCTCCCATCATGGATCTCATCATGTCTAAGGTTCGAGATGTAGTATAGTTTCAAGTTTCAACTTCTATGCTCATAATGCAGCTACAACATTAGTACAACTACCACCATCAATAATAATTACGCACAAATTTCCTTGTACCCTACAAGAAGTATAGAACAAGTTTCCTCTTTGTCCATCATCAATGGTTGGTGAAGAAGTCACTACTTGATGTGCATCTAAAGTAGTAGAAGTATGCACATCATTTGCTACTTGATGTGCATCCAAAGTAGTAGAAGTATGCACATCATTTGACATGGTTATTAACTAACTTCAGCAAGTTAACAATACACTTCACTACAAGCACCACAACTACACACCTTTACACACCTACGGTGCTTACACTCAACTAATACAAGAAATGCTTCCTATTACTTCAAGTAATGTCAAGTAACATAATTGAAGTACAAATAAATAATTCTTGGTACTTCAAGTAAAGTTAAGTAAATGAAGTACACCCAATTATTTCTAGGTAGTTAAGAATTAAATTCAACCACAAGTGTTAAGTAATGAGTTCAATTACTTCAACTTTCCTTTTCTTACTTTGGTTTCACACCAATTACTTCACAATGGGTAGCACTCAAACACAATCACAAATGCACAACTCACCGCCACAAAAACTCCCCTTTGGCTCACGGTTCCACACCATTCACGCCACCAACAACAATTATCTAGACAACACACACAACAACCAATGCCAAATACACACACCTTTCACTAATTTTACAAAAACACAACACCACACACATACCCCTTCAAGTCATGGTGCACTTTCCCCACTTCCACACAAGTATCAAACCGCAACTACAACAACAAAATGTAGCTCAAATTTCAAATTCAAAATGACACACAATTAATCAATCACTTAATACATGTTTTGAAATTCAAATTGCCTCCTAAACTCACACTTCAATTCTAAAATTCAAATCTGAAAATTACAACTTGCTACTCCTCACTTCCGAAAATACATAAGACAATTTACACTCCTCTAATTGATCACAAAGGATTAACACTTCTTACTCCTCACAATTCACCTCAAAGACACTTCACACTCACGGTCAATTCTCAAGGAAACCAAGAATGTTACAAGTCTCTAAGTATACAATCACTAATAACAAGGGTATCACTTCAACAACACAATTGAAATAACTCAATTCCACTTCTTAATTCGGATCAAGGTGCTAACTCAATAACCCCCAATTTCTGAATTCCAAATTCAATTAACCCCTTCTTGAAACCTCAAGCTCAAATACCAAAAGATGATGTGCCTAAAACCAAGTTTAAGCACATAAAAACCAAGATTGAATGACAATTAGATAATTTCAATCAACTAGTTCAACAATTGCGCTAATCCTTAATGTTTATGAACCAATTCTTCAAATGTTGACGTGTTCAATCTTAAATATCCAAATGTGATTAGCTTTGATACCAAAAGATGATGTGTCTAAAAGGGGGTTTAAGCACATGCAAATGAACCAAATTACAATCCTTAAAGGAAGAGATCAAATCCGGTCCAAAAGGGCAACAAATATTGCGTGACCTTAATTGTGTAAGTTGATCCGAAATGCTAAATTTCAAGGAAATAAAATCACAATTATGAAATCCTCAATTGAATCACTAAATTAAATTTAAATTCCAAGAAAATTTCCAATCACCAACAATTAAAACAAGGTCGTGATCCTCCTCACAATCAAAGCCATTTTGTGGTTCAAAATATAACAAAATTGATGGTTGAAACAAATGCTAGAACCAATCAATCTTTATCATTACAAGGAGGTTACAAATGAAATCAAATTCAGATCAAGAACAATCCTAATCAACCCTAGATATGACTCACTAGTGATGAAAAGGAAAAATAGAACAAAGGGAATTGATATTACTCACAATTCTCTTTGATGCCACTCGCGACAATTTCAATTTTTAGATTGAAATTAATAAGAGCAATTGGATTTAGGATCAGCCCTAACCCTCACACGTGAAGTGTATATTATGAAAGTTTTCAAAAACTCCCCCAAAACCCTACTTAAGCAAGTATTTATACTTACTTCCTTTAGGGTTAAAAAGTCCACAAAATTACAACTATGCTACTTTGGGTGGTCGATCCTAAAAGCACCTATTACAATTAAATGAAAGTATCCAATAAACTTACAACATAAATGATTCAAATAAATAAATTACAAGTGAAAAATAGTCTTCAACATGCTAGTTCTTCAATAGGATTCATCGGCCCAGCTCATCACCGGTTTAGGTTGGTCCATGGATAACCCATAAGCTGAGTCTTAGTGAGTTTATCCATCGCCCTGTAAAGCTTGATAAATGTGCCTATTGGAATATACAATACATGAGTAATAGAAAAGAGGTTAGTAAACAAATAATTCCGAGGTTGATTTACTCAAAATGAGACCTCATTGCCAAGATTTGAAATCCATTGGCTTTTACCCTAATGATAGGTCTTATCAGATTTTGATTCCTATTAGTTAACCTCCTTGTCCCAATCACTCACTTAGCTTCATCTAAGCTAATCATATAGAATTACAGTAAACTATAACTTATCAAAACAAATCTACTTCACAAAGACATTTGCAGTTGTGAGGATAAATAAAGTATATGTTCATCTACAAGATTACTGCTTTAATAGAGTAAAATAAAATTTATCACATATTGCTTCTCATTCTTTCTCTTGAATATTTTTCATTACTAACTTCTCTATCCCTTACTTTCATCTTGTATTTATTAATGAACTACAAAAATCATTTGTAATCTTCTTTTCCTCAATTATAGCACTTATCAATATTTTTCTTTAATTTCTTCAATCTTGTCAAAAAAAATATTTTTTCTCTAGTTTTCTTCTATCAATTTGAATTTATGATTCTCGACCATAGCAATTAGGTTGACAATTTCTTCGTAATACTTCAAAATCTTTCTTTATTAATCATTGAAAAAATAATTGTCTTCCTTTATTATGCTTCTGGGTCTTGAATTTGTTTCCTCATGATTCTTCCAATTTTTTCTTCTTCTTTAGAAACAACTTATTATGCTATCTCTTCATTCAAAATGCATGTTATCGACCTTTGTTGTACTTTAAAAAATTCCTCAAAATATAATTCTAATACTTTCAAGTATTATTCCAACTCATGTTTTGTTACTTAAGTCCTTCCGATAACTTCATCCGTAGAAAATCTTTTCTAAATAACATGTTTCTAAAATTTTGCATCTTATAATATTCAATTATGCACACACAATTAAAGATATCAATTTTATAACATGATATACCTTTTCTCTTGACCTTTGGTTTTATTATTTCATCATTCAGAAACCATTCCATCCAATTACTTCTTTACTTCTTTAAAACATTTTTCTTTATTTATTATAACTTTGTTAATATCAAAACTATTTATGCATTACCTCTAAACAATCTAAATCTTGTTAGATAATATTAGAAAAGAAATTGTCACTTTTGTCTAAGTGATGCACAACTTCTTCGAAGGATGTTAGAGAGGCCTAGGCTAAGTAGTCTTCACATTGTTTAGGTCTTCACAACTAAAGTCTGGATTCCCCTAAAGTCTCAACTTCATTAGAATATCATTGCATGACTTTTGAATGAAGATTGTTGGTACAGCTTCATTTGATACTATTGTAATTTTGTAGGCTACATTATCAATTAATTGTACATTATTGACTATCTAATTGAGTAACAGAGTTAAGCTTCTTAAGTAAAAGTGATCATTCTATTACTTAATGGGTACAACTTTTAACTCATCTCTATAGGTATTTGGTATTGGTCTTAATGTATAAAGACCCAAATATTTTATATCACTTATTATGATGGTTATAATAAAATAAAACATTAAAGTCTATAAATAAGGCTGAGGTCTCCAATCTATGCAGTTAGTCTTTTAATGGTCTACCTTTCTTTGCTTCCATTAAGTTAAAAATCAAGAGCAATTGCTACCATAGGTTGGAAGGCTGAAACCTTTGGAGATCTTTTTTCTCCTTGAATTCAGGTATGTCTTCTTAACCCTCTCATCTTTTTTATCCGACATGATAATCGTATATGTAATTTCCATATCACCATAAAACTTTCAAATTTATGCATACAACAATTACATTTGACTCTTTTAGAGATGAGATTCTAATTAATGATGTCACGTGCATTGTCGTGTTAGTCTCATGTTGCACTTGATTTAAGAGGAGTGATATGTGAATAACACTTGAAGAGAGGATATAGGGAGAGTAGCTAGAGGAGAAATAGATAGTTTTAGAGGCTCAAACACACTTTTGATAGGTGAGAGAGCAATAAAGTATCAACCTCACTATTTTTAATCAGGTATAGACTCGTTATTCATTTGAGCTTTATTTGATCTTTGAAAGTGAATATTTAATTGCTTTGCAATGTTTCTCTAATCTCTAGAGCCTTTGAGTATCCAATAAGGAGGTATAATTGTGTATTTACGGACTTTTAAGTTTGATGATAGTTGTCAAATCATGTTGATGATTGATAGAGGAGATCAAGTTTATTCATTTTAGGTTTATCCTAAAATGTTTGCTATAAGCCTAAGGTTAGAAGCCTACTCTATTGAGTATGTGAGCTTACTTGGGAAAGATTAAGAGTAGATAAATTGATTCAACAATTTCTGTTTCAATTCTATCAAATCAAATCTTTCTAAGTCCTTTCAATTATAGATTGAATATCCTAAGCCCGACCACTTAACCAAAGGAGTCAAGCTCAAGTCTATAATGGACCTACCTCAATATTTAATACGTTAAATTTAACCCTCCATAACTCTCATGACTATGTAGGTTTAGTTTTAGTAAATTTTGACCTTTATATCACGGTTCTTAAATGATCGTCTTTTCTTGCTCAACTGTGCTTAAATGACACATAAAACACATTTAAAATGGTAGAAACCAGAGATTTTCACTTTTAAATCATGGATTACAATGCTAGTCAACGTGCTTGTTGACTGGTTGTTGAAACATGCTTTTGAGGATCTCCCCTCTAATGATTAGGACTTTGAACCGTCTAAAGTATTCGATTAACTTTTTCAAGACTTGAATTAGCTTATTCCTTTCCTTATGGACTTGAAATGGTTCTATTCTTTAAATGCTAAAGGGGCCACATTAATTTTTGGTACTAGCTATTTGTTTCCCTTATGAAAAAGATCAATCTAATCGCGACGCTTACATTCCCCGATTCCTCAATCGCATTAGCCGATTCGGTTTCTCAAGTGTTGCTGGATTATTTGATTATCAAAGGGGCATTCGGAGGTCTTTTTTGTCGCCAAAAGTAAGAACCAAAGATGTGGAAAAATAGACAAAAGAAACAAGAGTACTACTACTTTGAAGACCGAGCAGAGATGAATAAAGAATTAATTAAATTAGTATATGCAAGAGAAAATTTAGGGTTAGTTTGGATTTTTTTTAATCTGTATTTTATATTTTATATGTATATTCTATGTTTAACTTTTATCTATTTGAAATTTTCCATTTAAAAATTATTTTATCTATTTCTATTTCATAATTATGATAAAGGTAGTGATTGAAGTATTAGAATTGGAAAGTAAAAATTCATATAGTTTAAGAGAAAGATATTTAAAAAATATATTTTATGCATTGGAAAAAGAAATTTTAATTGATATTTTTGTAAAAGCAAATAAAGTAAAGGGTAGATGAATATAACTTTAAAGGGAAATTTTTAGGTATTTAATTTCATAGGAGGGATATAAATGTACTTATATCTCTATCTTTTTAATCTCCTATTCTTGACAAACATAAGATTTAAGTAGAGGTTAAAAAGATGCCAAAAAAGATGGAACGAAAAATGAAACAAATGGACCCTTAGCAATATCAGCAAGCAACTTACGAAAAAGTGCCTCCTGCCAAGATTTTCACTATACCATTACATGAAATTTGTTGGTGCTAAAGATTTGATGTGCTTAAAATCAAAGTCTAACCACACACAAACCAAGTTTTGAAAGACAATTAGACAATGTCAATCAACTAGTTCAATAATTGCGCTAATCCTCAATGTTTATGAACCAATTCTTCAAATGTTAATGAGTTCAATCTTAAATATCCAAATGTGATTAGCTCTGATACCAAAAGATGATGTGCCAAAAAGGGAGTTTAAGCACATGTAAATGAACCAATTTACAACCCCTAAAGGACAAGATCAAAATTGGTTCAAAGTGAGACAAAATTGCATCAACCCTAATTGATGGAATATGATCCAAATGATAAAAATCAATGAGATTAAATCAAAAAGATGATAATTCTCAATTGAATCACGTAATCAACTCAAGTTCCAAGAGAATTCCAATAAAAACATCAACAATAAAACCATAACCCCTCCTCACAACAAGGCCCTTTCACACAAAACAATGTATAGTGAAATTGATTGCAATAAAAAGTGACAAAAACCAATCAATGATATATAATGCAAAAGAGGATACAATTGATGCCAATTTTTAGATCAAAGAACCACCCTAATCAACCCTAGATATGACTCACTAAATGATGAAAAGAAAAAACACAACGTAAGGAATTGATATTACTCGCAATTATCTATGTTGCAACTCACCACAATTCCAATTTTAAGATTGAAATTGATAAGAGTCAATGAAATTAGGAAGAACCCTAATCCCTCACACGAAAAGTGTATGCTACAAATTTCAACTCTATCATCAAAACCTTACTTAAGCAAGTATTTATACTTGCTCCCTTTAGGGTTAAAATATCCACAAAATTACAATTATGCCACTTTAAGGTGGCTGGTCCTAAAAACACCAATTACAACCAAATAAAAATGTCTAAAATACTTACAACATAAATGGTTCCAAGAAAATAACAAACAAATAAAAATGGTCTTCAACATGCTAGATCTTTAAATTAACTTTGTCAGTCCAACAAATCTTCGATTTAGGTCGATCCATGGATAACCCACAAGCTGAGTCTTAGTGAGTTTATCCACCACCCTTAAAGCATGATAAGTGTGCCTGTTGGAATATACAATACATGAGTAAATAGAAAAGAGGTTAGTAAATAAATAATTCCAAGATCGATTTGCTGAAAAAGGACCGTTATCACCAAGATTTGAAATCATTTGGCTCTTGCCCTAATGATAGGTCTTATAGGATTTTGACTCCTATCATCTCCTCAAGCCTAAAAAAGATTTGTCCTCAAATATACAGGTCAAATGCAGTAGAGACTCTATATCCTCCCAGCAAGCCATTTAAAGAAGTATCACTACAAAATCCTAATATCTGAAATACTACAGGAGGTGATTACTTTCTCTCCTCCATTTCTAGGATGTATCTCATCTGCAACACAAATAATGACCTATTTTCCACTAAGGTCTCCCCTGTCTCAACCCATTCCGCTGATATCGTTGCCTCCTTTCTAACTCATCTATATGTCGCTGACCCTCATGGCCCTCTAATGGTTGGCTCAACTGCTCATGGCCCTCTGAAACCTCTAAAGGTGGACATAAATGTCTTTAAACAGTCTGGGCCCTCTACTGATCTGCTCATATGACTCCGACCCTCAGTATCCTCTCAAGGTTTGATAGGAATCAAAATCCGACAAGACTTATCATTAGGGCAATAACTAAAGGATTTCGAATCTTGGCGATGAGGACCCATTTTGGAGCAATCGACCCTGGAATTATTCATTTACTAACCTCCTTTTAATCTTATTCATGTTTTTTATATTCCAACAGGAATACTTATCATGCTTTACAAGGAAATGGACAAACTCACTTAAACTCAGCTTGTGGGTTATCCAGGACCGACCTGAATCGGCGATGAACTGGGCCGATGGATCCTATAGAAGACCGGCATCTTGAAGAGCATTTCTTTTATGTATTTTTCATTTTATGAACTATTTTTGGTTGTATTTGGTTTTGGGACACTTTTATTTCCTTGTAATTTTCATTTAGGGTTACCACCTTAAAAGTGGCAAACTTGTAATTTTGACACTTTTTAACCCTAGGAGTAGCAAGTATAAATACTTTCTTAAGAGAGGTTTGAGGAGGCTTAATTTTTCAGAACAAACACTTCAAATTTCGTGAGAGGACTTAGGGTTTTCCTAATTCCAAATTCTCTTATCAATTTCAATCCTAAGAAGTTGAAATTGTGGCGAGTGCAATAAGGAGAAATCGTGAGTAATATCGATTCATCTTTGTTGTTGTTCATTTCTTCTCTATGAGTCATATCTAGGGTTGATTTGGATTTCTTGGACTTTTTTTAATTTGAAATTTGTAATCAATAGTTTGTTATAGGATTGATTATGTTGATATATGATATCATTCTCTTTATTGTGGCGAGAATTGGATAGTTGAAGGAAGGTTGGAATTTGCGGTTTAACCATTTGATTTCTTGATTTGATTCACGTAGGTTTCAATTCTAATTGTTATTATTTGATGAAGATTACTTGTTTTGGATGATAATAGCAATTAGAGCTCTTTGGATTTCATTCCATTGCCTTAGGATTTCCGCATTTTCCTAGTCAAGTGAACCGGTTTTGTGTTTTGTGAATTAAGGTGTTTTCCTTGATTCTTTTGATTGTGCTTAAGCTTGGAATTAGGCACATCATATTTTGGTATCAGAGCATCATCACACTTGGATTCATTATTGATTCACATCTTAGTTGAAGAATTGGTCATAAACTTTGAGGATTTGACGCCATTGTTCATATGATTGAGACTATTTGATTGACATTGTTTAATTGTCTTTTCAAATTGGTTTTGCATGTGCTTGAACTTGGTTTAGAGCACATCAGGTTTCCTCAACTACTCATGAGCCTCTAGTACCTCTGAAAGGTGAACACAACTGCCCTTGAACAGTTTGGTCCTTTAGTGGTCTACTCATCTGACTCTAACAAGTTTTGTGCTCTATAGGTTAGCTTGTGTCACTAGAAACCTCAGGAACCTCAGAAGATTTGATCATGTAGCTATCATCCTTAGGAATCTTTGATGGTTGTCTTACATGTCTTTGCATCTTTTGGACCTCTGATGGCGACATAGGGTTCAATACTATACGTTTACCATCCTATTGGAACATATAAGTATTTCTATACCCATCATGTAATACCATCTTGTCATACAAACATGGTCTACCAAGCAATATATGAGATGTACAAATAGAAAGAATATCGAATTCAAGCTCATCACAATACTTATCCCCTATATTGAAGGGTACCCTAGCCCTTTGGTCACACAAATACTATCCTAGTCATTTAGCCAACGTAATGTATAGGGTTCAGGATGTGGAATAGTTTCAAGTTTCAACTTCGATACTAATGATACAACTACAACATTAGTATAACTACCATAGTCAATAATAATTACGCACAAGTTTCCTTGTTTCCCTACAAGAAGTATAAAGAACAAATTTTCTCTTTGTCCATCATCAATGGTTAGAGAGGAAGTTAATACTTGATGTACAAAGTAGTAAAGTATGCACATCATTTGAGATGGTTATTAACTAACTTCAACAAGTTAACAACACACTTCTCTACAAACACCACAATAACACACACACAATGCTTACACTCAACCAATATAAGAAATGCTTATTGTTACTTCAAGTAAAGTCAAGTGAAATAATTGAAGCACAAATAAATAATTTTGGTACTTCAAGTAAAGTTAAGTAAATGAAGTACACACAATTATTTCTAAGTAGTTAAGAATTAAATTTAACCACGAGTGTTAAGTAATGATTTCAATTACTTTTACACTTTAATTGTTTTTGTTTGAATTCAAATTCCACTACTCAACTTTCCTTTTCTTGCTTTGGTTTTCACACCAATTACTTCACAATGGGCAGCACCTCAACACATGCAAAAATACACAACTTCACCGCTACACTACATCCCTTACTCTTGGTTCCACACAATTCACGCCACCAACAACAATTATCTATACAATACATACAATAACTAACGCCAAATACACACACCCTTCACTAAATTTACAAAAACACAACTCTACACACACACCTCTTCAAGTCACGTACACTTTCCCCACTTCCACACAATATATCAAATTGCAACAACAACAATAAAGGCAGCTCAAATTTCAAATTCAAATTGAGTTCAATAATTGCAAGATTCCACAAATGGTAAGGAGCTATTCAAATTCAAATGAACACACAAATAAATGATCACTTAATGTGTGATTTAAAATTCAAATTGCTTCCTTAACTCCACACTTCAATTCTAAAAATTCAAAATCTGAAATTTACAACTACTACTCCTTAAATCCAAAAATACTCTACATAATTCACACGTCTCCAATTGATCACAAAGGATCAACAATCCCATACTCCTCACGTCCACTTCAAGATCACTTAACACTCACAACCAAAGATCAAAGGAAGCCAAGAATGTTACAAGTCTCCAAGTAAACAACAACTAAACAACAAGATAGTACTTCAACAACATAAGGAATAAAAAGCGCAACTCCACTTCACAATTCGGATCAATGTATAATTCAACAACCCCTAATTTTCGAATTCCCAATTTGCAAATCCCTTCTCTTAAACCTCAAGCACTAATACCAAAAAGATGATGTGCTTAAAATCAAAGTCTAAGCACACACAAACTAAGTTTGAAAGACAATTAAACAATGTCAATTAACTAGTTCAACAATTGAAACTAGCCCTTCAATGTTTATGAAACAATTCTTCAAATGTTGACGAGTTCAATCTCAAATATCCAAATGTGATTAACTCCGTATCAAAAGATGATGTTCCTAAAAGAGAGTTTAAGCACATGAAATAACCAATTTACAACCCTTAAAGGACAAGATCAAAATCAGTTTCAAAGTGAGACAAAAATTGTGTGAACCCTAATTGATGGAATAATCCGAATGATAAAAATCAAAGAGATTAAATCACAAAGATGATAATTCTCAATTGAATCACGTAATCAACTAAATTTTCCCAAAAAAAAGAATCCCCAATCAAAACATCAACAATAAAACCCGTGACCCCTCCTCACAAAAAGGGGCCCTTCCAAACGCAAAACAATGTATGTGAAATTGATTGCAATAACAAGTGACAAAAACCAATCAATTATATATAATGACAAAAGAGGATACAATTGTTGCTAATTTTAAATCAAAGAACTACCCTAACAACCCTAGATATGACTCACTAGTGATGAAAAGGAAAACACAACGTAGGGAATTGATATTACTCACAATTCTCTATGTTGCAACTTGCCACAATTCTAATTTGGATTGAGATTGATAAAAGCCAATGAAATTAGGAAGAACCTTAATCCATCACACAAAAGTGTATGCTACAAATTTCAACTCTATCCTCAAAACCCTACTTAAGCAAGTAATTTATACTTTCTCCCTTAGGGTTTTAAAATGCCCACAAAATTACAACTATGCCACTTTAGGTGGCCGGTCCTAAAAAACACCAATTAAAAACTAAATAAAAATGTCTGAAAAACTTACAACATAAATGGTTCCAAGAAAAACAAACAAATAAAAATGGTCTTCACATGCGGGAATCTTCAATTCAACTCGTCGATCCAACTCATCTTCGGTTTAGGTCGGTCTATGGATAACCTACA
The DNA here is from genome assembly GCA_037954665.1 of Laguncularia racemosa. NCBI lineage: Eukaryota > Viridiplantae > Streptophyta > Magnoliopsida > Myrtales > Combretaceae > Laguncularia > Laguncularia racemosa. The sequence continues at coordinate 97,573 of JBBMOL010000642.1, forward strand.
AGCTGAGTCTTAGTGAGTTTTTTCTAACCCCTTGTAAAGCATGATAAGTGTGCCTATTAAAATATACAATACATGAGTAAATAGAAAATAGGTTAGAAACAAATAACTAGGGTTGATTTGCTCCCAAAAAAGGGCCCTCATCGCTAAGATTGAAATCCTTTAGCTCTTGCCCTAATGATAGGTCATGTAGGATTTTGATTCCTATCAAATTCTCCTAGGTAGAAGCACCTATAAGAGAATACATGTTAGCTCAAAGGACACTAGGGGTAGTTTCGGTGTGGCCACTTCAATGCCTAAATCAAGCACAATATAATTCAAGTAGTGTTAAAACCCCTACTTATAAGTGTTAGGTTGAACAATTTGGTCGGTGAAGTTAACGCATAGTAGGAGATCGATCTTGTGTTTTTACATCTTTATTGATTCCCCAATGCAAGCCCAGTCCTCCCTAAAATCTCTGCCTAAGGGTATGTGTAGATAATCTAAGCTCTTACTCAATCCCAAGGGTACACAATCAAGCTCGAATCAAATCTTTGGGTTTTTAGATGGGCAAGCTAATGGCTAAGAGGACTCTTAGTTAGGTTGTCAAATTAGCTTCTGACTTTATGGTTGTCACATGGGTATGTGTGGAGTGATTGAGCAAGCAAAAATCAAGGAGGGCTAATCTTGAGATGGTAAACCTCAAGGTAGGAAGGCAAGTGAAGGTTCACTAAACTATTGTCTCTTTAGACCCTAAGCAAGCTAAATTGGTGATGACCTTCATAGATTGTTTTTAGCAGGCAAGTGGTTGAGCTAAGCATTCACTTATGTTTAAACTTGGGGAAAAAACCTTCTTAGGCTAGCATTTGGGGGGTTAAGGTCAAGTAGGAGGTATATCAAGTTAGACCATACTTTTGCCCCCACTAGATGAGCTAGTTAGAAAAGGCTCTTCAATGGATTGAGCACTTTGAAATCTTGTAATAGTGTTTAATATGAGAATTGTTAATTGAATTTTTCATAGGCATGTAAATTTTAGCACATTTATTATTAAGGACAATTATCTTGTCTTAATTAATTTTTTATAGGCAGTAAATTTTAACCATTTTATTGTTAGGGACAATTCTTGTTTATGTTAGGCAAGGTCTGCATTTGTTTAAGCATGAATGCTTGATCTTCACATTCATTTTGAATGTGAAACATGGTTGAGATTAGGGAAAAAAAGGGATCATGTCACATGTTTTTTTTAACCATCTCTTCTTTCCCTTTACTACTACCTATAAATAACAATTTAAAAGCTTCATTCGACACTTTTGACTTTCATAATCATTTTTTTCTGTCCTTAAGTTAGAATTCAATTTCTTTCTTAAAACTTCATTCAATCCATACACTTTAAATTTTTCTTTAATTCACACAAAAAAGGGAGTTATTTCTTCTTCTCTTCCTAAAACCCCCCCCCCCCCCAATTTTGGGGGGGGGGACCCCCCCCCAAATGGTAAGGAAGTCTTGTGGTGACAATTGACGTGACGAGAATCAAGAAGTGTAACTTAGGGGGGAGAGATAATGTTGCAACTGCAGTTTCTTAATTCCTCACGATGTCTGCCCTGTAATAATATGACAGGGGGCCACTATGGCCTATCTACCCATGGTAAAGGATGAAAATACATTTAATGGTGCAAGAGACTCTTACTTATGGGGAGCTCATAAAAATTTAGAGTACTTCCGCATTTGTCCTTAGGGATGGAAGTTAAAGTATTTTTTTGGTAGAAAATAGGGTCGCTCTTATTATGGCATCACTTCTACTTATAAAAAGAAGCTTTTTGGGTTTGATTTGGGGCCCCTTTTTTTTAATTCCAAGAGGCCCTTTTTTCACATACCACCATGTTTGCCAAACAAGCTCGTACCCAATGCATGCAATTTTGTTTTGCATTTAAGGCATTATGCAAGCACTTTGTCTTGCGTGCCCCCCTTCAATTGCTTAGGTATTTTTAGGGATAAGGTCAACAAATGGGTGGTACTATCTAATAAGCCCTAAGTCATAATTTCTTGTCAAGTTGACCCCTTTAATACATGGTTTTTAAGAGAAAATTTCTATGGTTGTAGTTAGGGAGGAGCCAAGCTTCTAAATGCAGGGGGTAGATCCTATCAAACAACAATGATCTAGTACCGGGTCCCAGTGACAAGTATGCTACAAATTGGATCTTTATCGACAAAAGGGAGGTCAAGTGAGTTCTAGAACACCTTGAAAATCGTGGATGAGTACCCTAGATGGGCTGCTTTATTTGCCCCTTTGAAGGTGGAAAAGGTATACCTACTACATTGCCATGCCGAAGTGGGGTTCTAAGGAAATCATTTTTTGATAACGGGGGGATGAGTTTCCTTGAAAGCTTTTTGCTAAACATGGTAACAACTATCTTGTTTTTTTTTTTTAACCCCTTGTTGACTCATTCGCCCCATCAAACATGTAGCTAAAGGAGAGCTTTGCTGCTAATAAGCTGCCAGGTAAAGGGCAGTTGTTGCCACCCCCGAAAAAAGGTGAGAAATTGTTGCTCAAATTTATTTAAAGAAGGGCCTCCCCTAAAGTCTTGGGATCACCTTTTTCCCCATAAGGGATGAGGAGGTTGTCTCCTACTAACCAAACTAGCCCCAGCATCAAATAGTGCTCAAAACTAAGCTGACACAAAAGGGGCATGGCCTGGACAAGATAAAAGGGGGGACCTCGAAGGATTATTAACTAGACAACTTTATTCTCCTAAGTGTCATACTTAGAGGGGGAGGGTTTGCTAATCCCCCCAATTTTAGAAAGGGGGGGAAGGACACTATGTTAGCCTCTACGATAGTTAAAAAATTCTAAAGTCAAGGGCAACACCTTTTTTTTTTTTTAGGAGTTCAACTTAACTTCATATTTTAGAATGATAAAAGAGTTAGGGGATCATGAGAGGGGCCATACTATCCCAGACATGGTCACCATCAAGAAGATCTTTTAAAGGGTGACAAGGATTGTTTTAGAGACCAATTACACAAAGCTTTATGATGTAAATATCTCATCTTCATCTTCTTTTTTGTTCTTACTTGACTTGATTCACTTTTTTAATTTTTTTCCACTGCTTTTTAATTCATCCATTTGATGAAGTCCTTTGACCTTTTGATTCGAACTTCAAGCAGGTAAGGGAGCTCCTAAGGTACAGAACTTCTTGACAAAAAACACTAAAGACTCCACAAGGTTAACTTAGACTTGCTAAAGTTTTCTAACCTTCTAGAGAGCAAAGGTGATCAGGGTAAGGTCTAAAGGGGCTTAGTTGACTCATTTGAGGATTTTTTTTTGTTGACAACCTTCAATAGGGCCAAAGTTAAGGTGGGAACCCTTTAAAGGGTTTTATGGAGGGTGGCCTAGGCTAATGGGTAAAAACCCCAAAGGGTTGGGCCCAAAAGAAGGAGTAAAACAACAACTCCTAGTTTTTTTGGTTGAGGCATAAAGGCAACTGCAAACTCAGAGGCAAGCCCTGTAGCTACAAAGAGAAGCCTTTTGGGAAAGGGGATAGATGGCTCTAAATCGACTTTTTAAATTAGCTAAGGCACTCCGAGTTGGACAAGGTTTGGCCCCCTGGGAAGGGGCTCTTCAATAAGAACATGGCAAGTAAGGAATGGGGACCACTTTTAAAAGAAGAAGTTCATAAAGAGTGAGGATAGATAATTAAGGGGCTTAGTGTACACCCCATGATGACTTAAGCTACTTCCTTTTATGATGACAAGGAGGCTATGGGACCCAAGGTGGCTAAAGGGAAGGTGTACTAAAAAAAGCCCTAAGGGGGGGACTACCCAATGGTTAAAGGGGGGGCATGAATGGGAAAATGATGGGAAAATTTTTGGCACAGTCGACATTTTCAAACCCATTTGGGGGGGTTTATCCAAATCGCTCATAAAATTTCTCTATTTTTATTTCTAATAAATATTTGAGAATAACTTACAGGACAAGATAATTTTTTTTATGGGATTTTAATATTCCTACAACATTGATGGATACAGAACATTTTCAAGTGACAATCAAAAACTCGTACGATTATTTTCCTTCTGAAGCATTGGAACATGAAGACTTTTGATATTTTGTACTTTGTAATTGTTTTTATGAACTATTTTTTGTTGTATTTGGGTTTTGGGGCACTTTCATTTCCTTGTAATTTTATTTGGGCAGCGACCTTAAAAGTGGCAAACTTGAATTTTGACCATTTTCAACCCTGGGGTAGCAATAAAAATACTTGCTTAGAAGGGGGTTTTTTGGGGCCCCATATTTTGCGTCAAACATAGCATTTTTTACGGTGGAAGTAGGGTTCATCCTTAGTTAAAAACCTCTTATCAATTTCAACCCAAGAATTGGAATTGTGGCGAGTGCAACAAAGGGGAATTGTGAGTCATATCGATGTCACCTTTGTTGTTTTTCATTCTTCTCTAGTGAGTCTATCTAGGGTGGATTTGAATCTTTCTTGGAACTATTGTGAGTGTAATTCATGAAAAATTTTTTCTTGTTTAAGATTGATTTTCTTTTAGTTATTGAATTCAATATTATTTTAGTGATTGCCGTGAATTGGAATTGTTAGAAGAGGATATATTACGGTTTTGTGTCTTTTCTTATTCATCCATTTCACATGAAATTCCTTGGTCTTATTGTTGTTTAGTGAAATTGATCATTGGTGGAAGTTGATTGCATCTTTGAACCATTGGATTTCATCAAATTTCCATTAGGGTCATGCAAATTCCTAGTTCGATTGGACCGGTTTGATTATGACTTGAGGATTGTTTTCTTTGAGTCATTTGATTATGTTTGAACTTGATTTTGAGAACATCATCTTTTGGTATCAGATCACAAGTTGCGAGAAGGGATTAATTGTTGGTTGATTTCGTGATCATCATCTTCAATTAGGGTTATTCAATTTTTGAACTGAAATTGTTTTGTTGTAGTTTGTGAGTTGCGAAAATTGTCTTGAATGGAATTTTGATTTGCTGCTTGTTGGAGTTAGATTGGGAGGATTGTTGTAGCTTCTTGTGATTAATTATTTTCGTGGAAGGGAAGAAGAATAGAAGTGTTGTTAATTCAATATTTTTTGTGAACTTAAAAAAAATTACCTTTTTCTTACCGTGACTAGCTTGTTGCGTGAGGGAGGTTGTGAAGCTTGTTGTTGTTAATTCCCTTGTGTAAATTCTGAATTGGGGAAGTATATTTTATAGATTTGCATTGTGTTGAGTAGTAAGGAATCTATTTGAATTCAAACACATCAATTAAGTTGTGGGATTTAATGGGTGTTATTTGAATTTGAAATTCATTTCTTACCAATTGAGGAAGGCTTACAATTAGTGAAGAGGTTGAAATTCAATTGGAGTTGGCTGCCTATTGTTAAGTTTCGGATTACATTTGTGGAAATTGGTATTTCTTGTTATCCTTGCCGTGGAAGTGGAAGTATATTTGTTGTTGTTGCCATTTATTATTGTTGCCATGGAAGTGGAAGCTATTTGTTGTTGTTGCCACTTATGTTGTTGCCGTGGGAGTTGTTTGTGAAGGAGTGCCTTGTGGAACTTAGAAAATTTGTTGTCACCATATATAGCAAAGGTTTTTGTGTGTGGCATTGCATTGGTGTGTTAAACAATAGTGAGTGTATGGTGTTATGTGTGTGTGATTAAAAAGGGGATTACAAGGGTTGCATGTAGAGGTGAATTATATAAGTGTTGCACCGTGTTTGTATTAACGTGTTTGGTGGAGAAGAGTGCTACACATAGGTTGTATTAGCCTACTTGTGATGTTAAGTGGATTTGTTTATTTTCCTTTTTTTGTAGTTGCAATTTTGTGGCGTTAAAGGAAGTGTAGTTTGTGAAGTGTATTTCATTGCTTCAAATTGTCATGAGGATCGTAAATGGGGGTCTACAACTATGTCGAATGACAGCGTGAATGGGGGAATTGGTGATGAAGCTAATAGTCAGGTTGGTGAGGTCAAGGTCGTAATGTGGTAGGTAGGAGAACTTTGGAAGAACAGCTCCAGGATCTTACTACCATAGTTGCTACACTAGCAACTAGAATTGATAAAATGACATTACCACAACCACCAGTGGTAAACCAGCCGGCCCCACCTTGGGTAGCTCCACAGAATCGACGTCGAGATAGAGTAGTGGGAGATGGGAATCCGAATAGAAGGATGGGTGAGAGCATCTTCCATATAGAGAAGAGAGGGATGACAATTTTGGGGCAAACCCATAAACAAAATAGGATTTCAGGCCACTTCGGGGGTTGGAATATGTGAAATTGTAGATGCCATCTTATGATGGCAAGGGATCAGCTGATGAATATTTAGATTGGAAGGATAAGGTTGAAGGTCTCTTTGAATGTTATGAGATCGATGATAGTACCAGGGTCCGATTGGCTGCTGTCGAGTTTATAGGTACGCTGCACTATGGTGGAAGAATCAATTAACAGTAGGTGTTAGGATGGAGAGGTTGAGATTCAGACCTAGAGGGATATGAAGAGGGTACTAAGAAAAAGGTTCATTCCTGAGCACTACAAACAGGAACTGTTTATGTGACTACAAAAATTGAGGCAGGGAGGCAAAATAGTGGATGATTATATGCAGGAGTTTGAGACACTTATGATTAGGTGTGGGTCTATTGAGGGCCCCCAGAACAAACTGTAGCCCGTTTTGTCTCAGGTCTAAAATATGAAATAGCGTGTGTTGTTGAACTAAAGCACTATAGTACACTTGATGAGGCTATTTAGTTGGCCTTAAAAGTAGAGAGACAAAGAGGACCAACTTATTTAGGGCTCCGAGCAGTAGGCCTATCTATTACTATACCCAAATTAGTTGATGGTCGATCGGGGGGGAACAAAAGGCAGTAGGCGAGGCAGTGAAAGCGGTGGACAAAACTACCCCAACTATTATTAGAGGAATGTACCTACTGGAAGGGGTAAAGAGGTGATGGCTCCAGATGTGAGGCAGATTGTTCTCGGATCAAACTATAAAAGGCACGCTAGATAAAATGCTTTAAATGCATAGGATTTGGGCATATGGCAGCATAGGGGTCCCCCTAAATAAAGGGTGATGACTGTAATGGAGGACACTGGGGAGAATTGAGGATGACCACAATCAGATTGAACCTACAGATCAAACCCAACGGCACTATAGGAAATATTAGATGACCAGACTGCAGACCACCTGAGGAGCATACAGGAGGAAAATATCTTACCCTTAATGGTTTATGCAAGGTTCTAACTATTTTCCCTGATACTAGTGACATTCAGAGGGAGAACATATTTCACACCTCTTGCAAAAATCAGAGTAACCTTTGTGTACTCATCATCGATAGTGGTAGTTGCATGAATGTTATATCTGCTGCACTGGTAGAAAAATTTAACATCGTCTATTATCCCACATCCTAGCCCTTATAACTTGCTTTTGGCTGATAATCGAGGTAGTATGTATGTTTACCCTTACGGCAAAGGTTTCCTATGAATGTTCGGGCAGAAATATCATGAGAGACCTATGTGATGTAGTCCTTATGCATGCATTCCATTTATTTTTGGGGGTCGGCCCTAGTTTGTATGATCGATGGGTGTTACATGATGGGGTTTAGAAAAAACCTACATGTTCAGTAGGGCGAATCACGCATAGTTCTATCGCCAATGACTTCTTCGAGGTCCATAGTTCAGAATAGATCAGAACCCATGCACTACCTTTGATAGCTGGAAGAGTAGGACGACAGAGACATTAGGGTTTAGTTTCTAAAACTGATACTCAGATTTGAGGGCAAATCTTTTAGAAGCCCGAGGAGATGATGGGAAAATTTCTGGCACAATCGACATTTGCAAACCCGATTTGGATGATGATCCAAATGCTCATATTTTACTTTATGTTTTTAAATTTCTAATAAATATTTGAGAATAATTTTTATAGGTACAATGATAATTCCCATTGGATGCCAATATGTCTACAACATTGATGGACACAAACATTTTCAGAGTGACAATCAAAGACCCGCTGCGATTGTTTTCCATTCCAAGCATTGGATCATGAAGACTTATGAATTTTTGTACTTTTAATTGTTTTATAACAAAATTTTTGTTGTATTTGGTTTTTGGGAAACTTTTATTTCCTTGCAATTTTCATTTAGGACTAGCCACCTTAAAAGTGGCAAACTTGTTATTTTGACCACTTTCTAACCCCTAGGAGGCAGCAAGTAAAATACTTGCTTAGAAGAGGGTTTGGGGAGGCCATAATTTTTGCAGATTAAACATAGCACTTTCACGTGTGGAATTAGGGTTCATCCTTAGTTTCAAAACCTCTTATCAATTTCAACCCAAGAATTGGAATTATGGCAAGTGCGACAAAGAGGAAATTATGAGTCATATCGATTTCCACCTTTGTTGTTTTTCATTTTCTTCTCTAGTGAGTCATATCTAGGGTGGATTTGAATCTTTCTTAGAACTATTGTGAGTGTAAAATTTATGACAATTTTCTTGTTAAGATTGATTGTTCTTTTAGTTATTGAATTCAATAACATTTTAGTGATTGGCGTGAATTGGAATTGTTGGAAGAGGATATATCATGGTTTTGTGTCTTTCTTATTCATCCATTTCACGTGAAATTCACTTGGTCTTATTGTTGTTTAGGAAATTGATCATTGGTGGAAGTTGATTGCATCTTTTGAACCATTGGATTTCATCAAATTTCCATTAGGGTCACATAATTTCCTAATTCGATTGGACCGGTTTGATTGTGACTTGAGGATTGTTTTCTTTGAGTCATTTGATTGTGTTTGAACTTAATTTTGAGCACATCAAAAAGGCTTATGTAGAAACAAGGCTAAGGGCTTTGGGTATTGAAGATCTTCCTCACCCTTCACTACGTTCTAATCTACCTACTGATCTCCCGCTCTCTACTAAGCCAACTCTTATTAAGTAAGCTATTGCTTTTAAAAATAGACGAAGTCTTTTGGCACTTAATGGAGGCTAGTTAGAATTATTTGGGGAGTTTTTGTAATCTTAATTGTGCTTTTTCTTTACTCATTTTTTGTATTTTTTTTTCTTTTTGTTGTGGTTAAGATAAATAACCTAATCAGATGTACTTTGTAACTATCCTTTAATTTAATGGAATTTTTTCCCTTAAGTATTTGCTGTCCTTGTGCCCTTTTCCCCTTTGCTTATGTGCTACTCTCCTCTTTGTTCTTTGTTCTCTTACTTTATGCTCTTTGGGGTGCTAAAGAATTTTGGACTTAGGTCTCCTAAATTCTAATCACCATAATACTAATGGTAATCATCTTCTTCCTCCTCTCAGAGGTTCACCTAAACCCAAGTTTATATTATAGATTATTTAAATTTCCCTCAACACCTACAAACTAAAAAGAAATATTCCTTGTAGGGTGAGCTAATGCCCAGTACAAAAAAACACAAATACACATGCATGAACAAGTATCACACACATTATGTTTGTACTTAAATATAGGAAATTGTTTCATGATACAATTTATGCTCACAAGCAACAATAGGGTACTTATGACCCCCTCAATACTTAAAACTTAAAACAATTTGGTGAGGGAACATCCTTACAAGTCCTCACCTATAATCCTTTAAACCCTTTAAAATTTGGGGAGGGGAAATTGCCACTATGGCCCTACACCCATGGTACACTTAAAACTTGGGGATGGAAATGCCACTATGGGCCCCCCACCCCTTTTCACTTTAAAAGACCTAATTCGGTGATAAAACCGCCACTAGGGTCCCACACCCATGTAACTTAATCCCTTAAACCAACATTAACCTAATCTTTCTAACATGATCCCCTTAGGACAACGTCACACAAGGGTCATTGGGTGCTCTCTAAAGATCTGCCCCTATGGGCCCCCCAACCAAGCCAAACACATACAATATAAACTTAAACACTTAAGCAATTTTTCTAAATTTTATTAAGTTCAATGCATAACTAACTTAAACAACACATATCAATACTAAGTTACACTACCTTGAACCTAGCCTTAAGCACTTCCGTCTTGAAATAAACTAAACAAATC